>JAKTPN010000348.1:0-17839 GCA_030557665.1 Blastobotrys apis
ACACAAAAAAAAAACACGAAACGATTTAAAGGAAATGAAAAGAAGAATGAGATGAATTATAAAGAAAGAAGAACGTAATAGTTGCTCACGTAATTTTTGTGCCTGCTTTTGTTTCTTTTTTTTTTTGTTCAATGCTGTAATACTTTGTTTCAAAAAAAAAACCGCTTTGAAAGCCATCTTATTATTACAATTGTAGGTTATAACTATATTCGTCTTCTAAATTCTGGGCTAGCCATAGAGAAATACAGCTGAGCATTACAGAACCGTTACAAACAACATTAGCAATCCCCATTCCTAATGTCGGCATTGTGTAGCTTGGTACGATATATCGTAAGACTAAAATGACGATACTACCAGCCAATCCACCAGATAGTAATGCAAACCCCAAGAATAACACCACTTTTGCCTGCCAATCCGCTGGAGAATTGAACCCACTACTCGAACCAAATGAAAAGGATTCCGAACTGAGCCGCGACTTTTCCACAGTGTTAATAACAAGCATCCCAAAAGATGACAGGATGAATGGCAACCAATCGGTGAATTTAACATGGACTACTGATGCATTTTCATGTTTGGAGTATAATGCAGAGTCCAAAATTGTGTAAAAAGCAGCGGCATACTGTGTTTGAACTTGTTAGTTTATTAACTGTCTTCTTGTTTACCCCCAAGATTGCTTGGTAAGGGATATTTTCAAAACTTACAAAAGCTCCTGCCAAGTAAACACCCGATGCTCTCAGAGTATTTGATGAGATATGCGGGACTTCGAACCGGAATAGTCTACTGCTCATAATTTGCTTTGTGAATTCTGAAGTAAGATAGATAGACTGCTTCGGTGTGGCGTATCACAGTGTCGGCTGGTTCTGTATGCGGGTGGGAGTTGTACCTCCCGTACCTGTATTTACGCACCCATGCTGAGAAGTACACGGGGTGAAGCAGGGAGGGACTACTCGAATTAAGCCATTGGAAGGTGAAAAATGACGGGCAATCTAGTGTCCTGTGGCTTTGGATCTCAGTTCAGTATAATTATAGTATGTGTGCAGTCTAAATGGTAGGATTTAGATATTGCCGCAGTAAGCGCGGCTCTGTTGGTTTTTGAACTCCTGTTCATCGCCATGGCGTACGTTAACTTAATAGTAATGATCCAGAAGTTCGTTGTAGACTTGTGGTTGCAGTGAATGCGTCAATTTGTGCACAATAGTTTTGATGCTGTTGTAACTTTAACTGTAGCAAACCGACAAGTGTCATAGTAACATATCATTCAGCTGTCAGTTGATTGCAGTCTCGTCTGCTCTATATATTTACAATTCACGTTAATACGTCCCGAAGCTATTGTCCACTGCTGAAGTTGAAGTAAATCGAGATGTGAACCCGGTACTAAATTGGCGGACTCCGAAATTGTTCACCATAACGCGGCATCCTTTCGGCCTCGTTAACGTCTCTCCCGACGGGACAACAAACCCGCGCTATCAGCATGTTCCTTTGTAACACAACATATAAATTTCACTCCATCTTACAGCGAACTATAAAACCTCTTTTCTGTACACCCTATTTCACTCAATTTCGCAAAATGTCATACGGAAAAAACGCCGCTGACAGATTGGCTGGTAAAACCGCTCTTATTACCGGTGTTTCTTCGGGGATCGGTAAGGCTACTGCCTACGAACTTGCTGATGCTGCGAACGGTAACATTCGATTGATTATTACCGCACGACGGTTGGAAAAGTTGGAAGAAGCTAAGAAGGATCTGAAAACGAAGTATCCATCCATTGATGTTCTTCCATTGAAGTTGGATGTTAGTGATCACAAGAAGATTCCAGAATTTGTGGCTAGTCTGCCAAAGGAATGGTCCGATGTTGATATTCTGGTCAACAACGCGTAAGACAAAGCTTCTACCACACTGGCGGAGAAACTAACAATTTAACAGTGGCATGGTTTTCGGGAGAGAGGAAGTAGGTGAAATCAATCCTACTGATATCGAGGTCATGTTCAACACCAACGTCCTAGGCTTAATTGCATTGACTCAACAGTTTGTACCAAAATTCAAGGCTCAAGGCCATGGTGATATCGTCAATCTTGGGTCCATCGCTGGATTAGACCCATACCCAAATGGAGCCATCTACTGTGCGACAAAGGCTGCTTTGCGATCTTTCACGCATTCTTTGAGAAAAGAAACAATCTCAACCAGAATCCGAGTTATGGAGATCCAACCTGGTGCAGTTGAGACTGAATTCTCCAGTATGTTCATATAGCACTTGAAATGTTGCTAACTCAAATCTAGTTGTTCGAAACAGAGGCGATAAAGCCGCCGCTGACGCGGTATACGCCGGAACTGAACCTCTTGTTGCTGAGGATATTGCTGAAACAATTGTATTTGGTCTCACTCGTCGACAGAATACTGTCATTGCAGATACGCTCATCTTCCCTAGTAACCAAGCATCTGCTAGCCACATCTACCGTAAGCCAGAATAAGCTGGCTAGCATAGCAGAACGCTTGCGTTGTCATGCGTTCTCAGCACATGGGACTTTGCTTTTATATCTACCTGTAGATTAATATACTAGTTTTAGCGGCTGAAGCTGCACTTTCATTTATCGCCGGGCCAATGAAATCGCTTGATCTGACATGGCATTCCGAAGGTCAGTATATTAGTAACTGGCGGTATCGACTACAGCCACCCAGTGTGCGGCGGATATTGTAATATCAATATTTACAAAGTCATTACAGCAGCTAGATTAAAGTGAACACATCCAGACCAAGCAGGTGAACATTCTAGTACGCGCCAAGAGGTCATTGGATTTCCTGACTGAAATCTCAGCAGCCAATTGTCGGAAATCCTAACTCCAAAAAGCGCTGAACTAAAACCTTACACGTCCCAAGGTCCCCATATGTCAAGGCCCATGTTGTGTGAAAACAATAAGACGTAAGAAGTCTAAAAAACCAAGAGTGGAGTGCCTGAAGTACATAATCTTCGTTAAACAGCACGAGCCTGTTTGGGATTCATGCAATTGATAGATCATGAGAAAGAAGCTTGTAACAGCATGTTATGAGACACGTATGTGTCACACACCCATTGATCAACACACTGTCAGCAGTGACATTATCTGCTTTATCGCTATACTATCCCGATGAACATCTCGCAGCCGATATGTACAATTACCATTCTGGTATACCCTATGGAGCACAATACCCCGACTTGAACAAAAAGAAGGTTACTGCTGCACCGATTTACCTATCAGCCGCATATATGTTGTAATATTCATGCAAGCAACCTTGATCGTATCGACGAGTCAACTGTGTGTCCGCCAACTACGGCGCTAAACGGTTAACCGTAGTTCATGGATCCCCTGTTCCGGCGGCCCCTCTTTAATTTGATATACGAGAACATTCTATCGGGTAGAAAACGCATGCAGGTTCGATTAGAGTGTGACAAGGCTTCGAAGAACCAGCGTTTCTTTTCTAACATTTTGCGGAGCTTTGTCCGGGTGGCGAATAGGAATAAAACGGCCTTACTGTCGCTAAAACGCGGAGCCTTTAGGATAACACCAAAGTATCCACTACTCCACAAACTCTACTGATTTATAACTCCTACCAGCTACTAGACAATTGAATAATCGACAGTGGCAAAACTCCAGAAAACTTAACAAATTCTTTTGATTGAAAATATGCAATGTCGCCTTGCACGCGCACCCACGATGCGGCTTAGGACGTGGCCGATGACTAACACTTGATCATGACTGAACGATGAGTAGTAGTCTTGCGATATGCAAACAAGCCAATGTTTTGTTCCCCCCTGACTTTTCAGTGACTAGTAGCCAGTGTCCTATTCAGATTGCGGCAGAGGACACGATTCTTTCCGGATGGCGAAATAAATTTGTTTTCGCTAGCTGGCAATCTCCTATACCCCTTCAACAAACGTCCGCACACAATAAACGTTAAAGAATTACCTGTATATGGTAATCAAAAAGAAAGCATACCGAATGACACAAAAAAAAAAAATTAATCCGGCTTCTGGTTGTATAAATATATAGAAATTTGCACCGAAATGCTTTTTGTTTTTTTTTTTCTTTTTCGCTTTCAACCTGACTCAACAAGTCTATACTCAATCCATCAATTGACAGTCTAGAAATCTGATGGATAATTTATGAGTTCGCAATTACAAAAACTACAAACTCAATTGGTTGATTTGGAACGTCAACTCGCACAAGCAACGGCTGTTCTAAATCGCGAACACAATAGAAATCCTCGCAGCAGATCCAGAATAAGAGATGCGGAATTCAACGTTGAAATGCTATCCGGTGCAGTACGAAATTTACATGACCTTATTCAGATAGAGCGGCATAATCATCGATAGATGAGAGAATATGGTGGTTAGATTTCTCTCTTTTTGTTTTGTGTATATCATTTTTGTTTTAGTAGATTATGGATCCAATATATATAACATGTCAAAAACCCGTCTCCTCCATCATTTATTATACACAATTGTCGTTCAGAAGTTTACTCAAGAACCTCTTCCTTCTCTTCCAAAATTTCTTCAGAAATTTCTTCAATAAACTCTTCGCCTTCTTGGGCTTTAGCCAACTGTGTTTCGTCTGGCAATCCCAAATTTTCCAATTTGGCGTTCATTGCCTTTCTCCATTCTTGCCAGTGGGCCCAGGCATTTCTTCGTCGGACCAACAATTCCTTATTAGCTTCAGAAGCTTCCATAGCATCTTCATAGTCAAAGTCTCGACTGAATGCCTTGAGATTCTTGGTAATCTTCTTCTTTTGTTCCTTTGTCAATCGGCTTTCTGGTCTTGGCCTCCACAAAAAGGTACCAAACATGTCAACAGATTCCTCTCGAAGCTTGTGTCCACGGAAATCCCAGAGCTTGTAACCGTTTTCAATCTTATGTCTCCAGCATGAAGAATAAGAAGCAACATATCGTCCAGATGGATCCCATTGGAGATCAGTCATACCGTAATGTTCAGTAGTTCCAATATGATACAAATTGCCTGGCAAATCGTCCTTCTTTTCGCCATCATGGTCGTAGTCATAAAATTCCATTTCAACAGAACCTGAACCACCAACATTGGCCGTAACCAGGAATCTACCCTTTGGAGAGAAATACAACGAGTTGGCTTGTTTCTTTTCAATCTTCTTCAACAATCTCCAAGTACCTTGAACACCAACAGCGGCTCCCTTGTTCTTTTCCATTGCATAGAACGAAACATTGTTTCTATGTTGTACAACACCAGGACCAGCGGTTTGTGGCACGATATCAGATCTTGAAATGATGGCGAACCGATCTCCTCGTGGCTCCCATGCAAAATTGATGACAGTCTCCTTCAATTCAGTAACTTCAACTGGGATAGCCTTTTCAGTAAGACGGAAGAATTCCAAATTGGTATAAGTAGACTTTTTGGTTTTAGTGTGACGGTCGACCTTGACACACAAGTACTTGCCAGAATCTTGCCAGTGAAGTCGACAGCCACTGACATTGAACATGTTTCGAGTTCGAATAATTTCCTTGCTTGGAACCTCCATAATTGCAACACGAGCAGTTTGATTTGCCATTTCTGGAGCCCAGAAACACAACACATTTGTAGGTTCCTTCCTGGCTTCTAGTTGAACTGGAGCAGGAGAGAATTCAAAGTCAACAATACCTGGAGCGTTGTAACTCTTCTTGTCAACAAGACTCATAGTAGACGCTTCAAAGATTTGCAACGTTTCGTTACCTTGTTTGGCACCCATACTAATTCGAGCAAAGTACTTGTCATCTGGAGACCATTTGAACATTGGCCATGGCTTCTTTTGCGGTCGATCAGGATCTGGTGCATTTGGTTTTAACAAAAAGGTTCGCAATGGCAAACCAGTCTTGACTTCCCATACAACGACATTATGTCCTTCATCTTGTTCCTTAAATGGGAAACTAGCACGACGTGGGTCGTCCAATGGAGGTAATGTGATTGGCTCCTTTGAGAAGGTTACCAAAAACTTTTCATTTGGAGAAAAGTCAACTGCTTCTGGCTTTTGATGTGGGAATCGCCCCAAAACACTCCAATCTTCACTACCATTGAGTTGAACACCTTGCAAGTGAAAAGTTACAACAAAAGTGCCCTTTGGAGACCATCGACAGAATGTTTGTGTAGCCAATGGGGCATTCATTACTGCTTCTGGGCTACTGCCCTTCTTGTTCCAGTAAATTTCAACAGCATGGTCTTTCTGCATCATAAATTGGTCACGACCTTGTGAATCGGTCAACCAGCTTCGCAAATGGCCCCGTTCTTGATATGGCTTCAATTCCGGTTCCGCATATTCAGTTGCAACGGCACCTGCAAACCCGAATCGTTCAACGTCACCAAGCCTGTTTACCAATAACGTATGCCTTTTATCCAACTTTTTGTGGTTATAATCTTGTACAGCTTTTGATGCTTGCTCAGCAGTATCGTATTCAATGAAAATGAACCCTTTACTCTTTCCATCTTCACCAATTGGCATATAAAACCCATCTTCTTTGATGGTACCGGCCTCAGCAAAAAGCTTTTTCATAACTTTGGTCAATACTGGTGCCTTTGACTCAGGGACGACTGGAGCACCGTCAACAACGATGAATGTTTCCATACCATCGTCTGGGTTGGTTTCGTATTTTTTCTCGAGGTCCGAAAAGTCGATATCCTCTTCGTTGAACACTGGCATGATGGTTTTTGTGTGGTGTGTTTTACGATCAAAAGGAAAACTGGCGGAAAGAATTTTTAATGTTGAAATTTCTGCTAGGTAGTTTCGTGATGTCCCGGACTGGAATTTACGCGCTGCCCAGGGTAAATGTGGGAACGCAGGGATTGAAAGGTCAATGTCCGGCTATAAATCTTATACAGCATACGAAAATTCTCTGATTGATTGATTTTTCTTTTCTACATCTGGTGAATGGAAGTTTTGCCTCTAGTGTGTGGGTATAACAGCTTCCTTACACTTATGAAGGATTAAAAACTCTTGCGGCCGTGCGGCGTCTAAAATGTTGACGGCAAAGTTGATATATTTTTGGGTTTTTCTCAGAAGTCTAAGCATGGTTGTAGCAGGTTAAAGACAGCTTTAAACGTGGTATCTCGTTGGTGATGGTTAGTGGAGCTTTTCTATGGCGGTTCGCCGCGTTCTTTCGATAGGTAACCCCGAGCCTCTCGGTCTGTGGCACCAGAGTCGATCATCAAATACCATGGCCATTGCACCTTAAAGTAGCCCTTGTCCCTAGCGTCGATATATCACTTGGCAGCGGAATGAACAATTATACTAGATTCCTTGGGTAATTAGTCCAGTGCAAGATAAACTTCAGTACAAAGCCCCCACAAGCTTTTCAGACTTACAGCTCGTGAAATATCCTCAAGCACGGTGTACCAAAACATGGGAAAAGACCCATTTTTTTGTTCAGCATAATATAGGCAAGAAATCCATTAGTCGGATTAGCATTACGGGTACTAAAAAGTATAACTAACTTTTGGGCCAACCTATTCTACCACTTGCCAAGCCACGATGCAAACTATCATTTGGTGGCATTCCAACGCTCCCGATCTAGATGCATCTGCAATAAAGTGGGTCTCCTTCTGCCTCAGATCGATGTCTCAAATAGCTCTGGGCAATCCATGTCCGTGATCAAAATTACCCGCATACGCTCTCATCGGTATTTTTTTTTCGTCTCAACGCCGAGGAAATCGTCCAAGCGCGGGCGCTTGCTTTACCGTACGGCACTTGGATCTCCTGTTGAGTGACGTCGCTGCTAGTTAAGACACGTTGTAGGGGGAAAATTTACCGCTAAAAAAAACTCCACTTCTTCATTTCCCATTATCTACACGCTCGCTGTCTTCTAGTTACGAAGGAAGCTTATTCACAAAAGTTGTCAACAGGACTAATTTATTTCGTGAATCTATGAGTACACTAAAGAGATCACATTTAATCTTTCTTTACACTCCTTTTTTTTTTTTTTTATCTTAAAAAAGTCTGGTTGAAAAGGACACTATCGCTTCTTTTAAGCGCCCCAAAGATATCATACAGTATAAGACAATGTCTAAATCAAGTGCAGAATACAAACCAGTTGATGACACTGACGATGGGCCAGTACTGGGTTCAAGATTTCACGAAGACGACGACGACTTCGATGATTTGGATGAAGAATCTGCTACCACCGCTTTTGTAAGTGGGAACAATAATAACCGGTCAATGGAGTTTCACCGTCGAAGTTCTCATCACCAGCTACGTCCTTCAACCACGGACGAAAAACAAGCAGCCAAGAAGAGACGCTATGTTTATGCCGGTATCGCATTACTCATAGCGTTGACAGCATTTGTTCTACAAACAGAAACGGCTGGCTATTTGGCAAATACGCTGAAGTATCGGAAACCGATTTTTACCTTGTATTTGACACACTCTTCATGGTCTTTTATGTGGGTTATGCAGATAATTTTTTTGAGATTCCGGAAACTGCATTTGCCATTCAAGACATTTTTGCGAAGACATCTGGAATCACAGTATCAAACAGCATCGCTCGTGGTGAGTACTCAATCTAGAGACCCAACTCAGAGTCCTATTAAATATATTATCAAAGTTTCTTTGATCATGTGTTTTGCGTTGAATATTGCTGGAAGCTCATGGTATATTGCTGTGAATTTGACCACACCAGATGATTTGACTGCCATTTATAACTGTTCTGCTTTCTTTGCTTATGCATTCTCGGTTCCACTTTTGAAAGAACCGTTTAGATACGATAAGGGATTTGCAGTTTTGTTGTCGATTGTTGGTGTTGTCCTTGTGGCGTATGCTGGATCATCAAGTCGTGCCCAAGCTGAAGAATACCCTCATAGAATGACCGGGAACGTTGTTATTGGTGCGGGGGCTATTTTGTATGGGCTTTATGAAGTTTTGTACAAGAAACTAGCTAGTCCTCCACCAAGTGTTCCTGCAAAGAAACAAGCGGCTTTTGCCAATGTGGTAGGATCAGTAATTGGTCTCTGCACTGGTAGTATTTTGTGGATTGCATTGCCAATTTTGCATTTTACTGGAGTTGAAACGTTTGAATTGCCAAATTCTGAAGAAGGACTGATTCTATTTGCTTCGTTGGTGGGTAATGTGCTGTTCTCTGGGTCATTTTTGGTTCTAGTGTCGTTGACTTCTCCAGTTCTCTCATCCGTTGCAGCTCTATTAACGACATTTTTGGTCCCGTTGGTCGATTGGTTACTGTTTGGTACTGGAATCAGCAGCGGAGATCTTCTTGGTGGGCTTTTAATTATCATTGCATTTGCATTATTAGCTTATGCTTCTTGGAAAGAATTGCAAGAGGAGGATGAAGATAATGATTCTTCTGATGGTGAGATAGAACCATAAATTATTTTCTCCTAACTCTTTTTTTTTTTTAATTTTTTTTTTGGTTTTTTTTTGTTGGTCATTATATTATTATTACCACTTTGAAATATTTATATCTTTTTTCTTGTAAAATACTGAACTGAATTGGACCGAACCTTAACAATAGACAAATGCTTCAAATTATTATATGACTTTTTTGTTTTTATTCTCTCTCTTATTTTACAGAATGATCTTTTCAACAGTATAAACTGGAACTTTTCTGGTAATGCTTTGCGCGTTTCTGATCGCTTGTTTCTTCTTTTCTTGACGAGTGGTTGCAACATTGAGTGATTCTTTAGCTGGTGTGCCCAACGCCAACATTGTCTGTTTGTGCCGTTGTTCCTCTGTAAGCACTTCAGGACCTTGTCGACGCCGCCGCACTTGAGTGTTTTGTTGACGTTTGCTGAGCCGCTTGAGTTCACGCTTGGACAGGTTGCCTACTTCTGCTGCGTCAGTCTCTGGATCAAACTTCCTTAAGCCTTCACTGATCAATGTTAATACTTCACTAGTGGATTCCAAGAAATTCACTTGTGAGTTGATACTTGATGATAGTTCTTTCACCACCTTGTCGTCCCATGCAAATAACCCACCTGCGTCCAAAAAGATTGAAATCAAACTCCATCCAGTGTTGAGTTTGATCAAGTGCTTCACACAAGACACTACTTGGTTGATGTCTTTGTATTGCGTTCGGATGGCGTTAAGAACCGTCTCCTGGCCGTATTCTTCTGTAATGCGGCTCACGGCGTCGCCGAAAATCTCATCATCCGTTGTAGTAGCTAGAACGTGAATTAACTGAGTACAGCTCAATGTTGGTGCTGTGACGACTGCTTGACGGAGTAATCGAGCATGTGGTTTGAGAATAGTGAGTAGATCGTCATCATATTCCGTGGTAGGGAATAGCGGATGCGTTAACAGGTAGATAAATGAACCTTCTGGTACGAATTTCAGCTTCTTTTCTTTCAACAAAATCCCGACCACTTCACTGACGAATTCATGATCCACATCTCGGTCAGTTTCTTCATATACCAGCGTGTCATCGACCTTGTCTGTATGTTCAATATCATCCCATTCTTCTCCCTTCATGTATCTTACAAATTTGTTGTCGAACTTCTTTGTCGCTTTTCTAGACTTCAAGTCTTCCAACTCTGTTAATTTTTCCCCAGTGAGATTTCTAGTCGTGGTATAGATATCATCCAACACCTTATTGTACTCTTCCAAATCATATTCCTTCTTAATGACGATATCAGACATGGCGAATCGATTGTCCTGGTATTGATCCTGGTTCACTCCCATTGCTAGAGATTCTAGTAATGTCCCTCGGCCAGTATCCACAGCAATACCAACCACTGAGGACGTTTTACTTTGAGACATGGCGATCACCGTCTTGGACTCCTCCGAAAACCCAAGCAAACTGACCGGATCATCACATGATTCTGTTGCAAGGACGGTATCGAAATTCGTATTAACCAGTGTGACTTCACTGCCCACGCTCACCAATACTGCCTTATTTCCCACTGTGACGATACTGCCTTTAGCATTGCCTCCGCATTCCGGAATGAAAATAGTCTTTTGCAATTCACAGTCAAGCAGCGAATACACCTCAATATTCCCATTGACGAATCTGTACAGGGAACCATTGCTGCATGCAAACTCACCAGCAGCTGCAGATTTGCCGATATTAATAGTTTTTGAAACAATTTCAGACTTCTCACCTCCATCAAGCCCAATAACTTTGACATTCAAGTAATTTTTCACCTGAGTAATTACAATAACCGCACCGTCTTCCGGTCCATCTAGATCGACAATTTCCGCAAATACCACCGAGTCTGCGTTCTTTACTGCATCCACTTTCCAAACTGTCTTGGCTAAATCATCGGTATAACAGCCAACACAACCATCTTGTAAGACACTGTATACAAACCCTCCAGTCGAAGAACTACTTAATGCCACCACTTTCGTCTCAATATCCTTCCTTTGTTGCTTATTATCCGTCGTTGTCGTAGTCATGTCGTTGTTACCCTCGCCAACACTAACACTGACAATAGCATGCTTTTTCCGCTCAATCACTCCGAAATATATCTTATCCGCAGAACTATGAATAGATGTCACCCGAGTGGTAGGTGCAATAGAATGCGACCAGATCAACTGCGGCGATGGTCGAAGGGTATAGCTGACCACTGAAGACCCGGAAACACCTACATGAACCTGCGAATCTTTGCAACAAACTGAAAGCTGATCATGAGCTCCAGATGTGCTCTGTGGCAAATCGGCTATTTGAAATGGCGACGCAACTGACGGCATCTTTGTGATTGGTTGTGGATATTTAAATGTTTTGTCGGTTTGGAGAGAGAAAAAAAAAATTTCAGCATTAAAAAAAAGGGTAGAATATTTTTCCACTACGGAGTTACCCGGCTAACAGAACCACATTACGTGCGGCGCAAAAGATTATGTTTAATGGAATACACCAACACCTTCATTTTTCGCTCTTGTCTCGTAATAATCCAGAAGTGCCTGTACTTCTAAGGCTTCCACAATAGTCCAGCCATGCATATTTGCCGCTTGAGTTTCAACTATACGTATTAGTATACATCTGTTCAAAAAAAAAAAAAAAAAAAAAAAACATACTGCAGTTGCTGGCTTGTGCTGCATCTGACCACATACCAGGAACATGACCTGAAATACCACTAAATGGGGGATCACCTCCATAGTTCTCTAGTAAAATTTCTTGTTGAAGCGGTGATGGTGGTATGGCCTGTACTTGATACTGGGATTCTAATTCTGGTAGTCTGGTTGGACTTTGAGGGTTGTTGTGTTGGAATAAACTCAATGACCATTGGTTATCATGGCTTGCGGCTTCGGTAGGTAGTAGTCTAGACTGATGTTCACTTGGCTTTGCTTCAATGTATTCTTCTACAGGCGATTCCGGGTGTATGGATTCCGGCGTGGATTGTTGTTGAAGTTGATATTCTCGTGGCTCCAACTCCTTTGACCAACCAGTATGCGAGCGATGGTTATAGTGAAATCGCTTTGAGTAGAATAGGTCATCTTTTGGTCTTGTTAGAGGACTTTGGACAATAAGAGGGCGGGGTTAAGTGTGAGTGTGCGTGACAAGATCTGGCATGACGATTCTTTGCAGGAAGATGCTGGGGGGTAACTCCAGTCAGGTTTCAGCTGCGAAGACAATTGGCTTTCCCCTTTCCATGACCTGTGATAGGCGTCAATGGCCATTGTGGTCCCATTGCTTAAATGGCCCTGATGCTTATACTCGTGGACAATGGAAGCTTCAAGTGTATGCCCCGGTGGAGCTGTATGGAGCGGTGGACTTGCGGTATTGCTAGTTGTTTCCCAGCCATTGAGAAACTCTGCACCGAAATGCTCGCCAAGGTCGTGTTCATAATCCTGCTCATCAAGTTTTATCACGCTCAGTCTTTCGTACAACTTACTGAACTCATCGGGGTTGTACCGAGAAATAATGGGGTTTGACGGTCCTTCGTTCTGATTTTCATACGTACTAGGATATGGGTTTGTTCGACCTGGGGGTGTGAGGATATTCTCAGAGTATATGCCGCTAGAGGATGTAGGTTGAGTGTTGGTGCTTCCCGGGAGTCCAGCTCGGTCGCCATTCTTTGACAATCTGGGTTCTTCACGGTTAAAAAGGTTTGAAGCCATTATTATTAAGAAGATTTATACTAGCACAAAAAGAATGATGGTATAGCGAAATGGTAGTGATGAGGTAGAATGGGTTGTTGGGATGGTTAAACGCTGGTGATTACGATGCGTCTTATAAGCCGCACGGGAGTCGAGTGGATTGGCGTGCAGATTCACTGACTAGACCTGGGAGGTATAATCAGTGACCATAGTATCTGGCTATTTGTAAGAAATTCGGTATCTGTTGTTAATAGCTGCTGTACCGAACTTAGGTTTGAATATACCCTCACTACAGCGGCTCCATACGTCCTGCAAAATCAAAAACTTCAGCAGCCAACACTCAAAATAAGAAAACCACAGATTCGGCAGTAACCAAAAACAGGTTAAAAGTATGCTTTTCCGGATTGTACCTGCCGTTTACCCCAGTTTTGTGGTGAAACCATACAAAAAAATCTGAGCCGCGAGATGCCGATCCCCAATTCCCAACTTGACGACATTGACAGACACAAATGTTCAGACTGGCGACGGTCCGACCAGCAGCAACGGCGGCATTCGCACGACATGCTTCACGGGCACTACTGCCAGCAGTTGCACGGCCTCTACTAAAAAATTGCCGAGGATTTTATTCCCAAGGACCGTTTGAAAAATATAACGGAAGGCCCACAGTCACCCAACGGATCTTCAACTTGATCCCGGCACCAATCAAAGCGTTTGGACTAGTCGCTGGATCTGCAGCTATATTCTTCTTTATCGCAACTCCATTATTAATCATTTGCGGTCCGCCTATTGCACTTGGGTTATGGTGGTACGGCCGGCGGTGGCGTCAACTTCAACGAGAACTCTACAACCAACGATGGGGGAATATGGGCAGTTATCATCTAGCATTTCAAGACGAAGCCAATGCCGATTCAAACTTTGCATCGGGAAGGTTTCCTCCAAATGCTAGAGACCGTATCGTTCGAGCATTGGAGAAAAACGAACAGGAAATTTCATCCGAGTTGGGGTACCAGGGCCAAGACATGTCACAACTAAAATTCACACCGGTTGAAAGCATACACCAAGATTTTAAAGGATCATCTGAGGGATTTAACGAAGAGATCGAAGTTAGCAGTTATGGATTACTTGATTTAAACCACCAAAATCGGGTCGCTGAAGTCACGCTGGTAACACACCGAAGTTTGACTAAGAAGGACAAGACTAAAACACGGATAGAGATAACTACCAACGGATACAGACCAAAATTTTTTGTATTAGAAAATGATCCATCAGCGAATGAAGATGTAATTATTGAAGTAAAGAGCCACTAACTGTATATATATAAACGCTTGTACATAAACAAACAAAACGTTGCCACACTTATGCTCCCAAATCCCACAACCTAAGCAGCACTGCCCAAACAATCACCCATTTCACTTGTTGTTACCAACGAAGCAAAGAACCACCACAATTAGTTTTAAACAATGTCTGAACAACCAATTGGTACGATACACACATACACGACACGATATCAAAACTAACAATTCCACAGTTCTTGACCAAGGTACCGGGTTTGTCAAGATTGGTCGGGGCGGGTCCAATTTCCCCGACCACACGTTTCCTTCTATTGTAGGACGACCAATTCTTCGAGCAGAAGAGCGAACAGGCAATGAAGAAATTAGAGACATCATGTGCGGTGACGAGGCCAGTGCAGCTCGAAGTTTCCTACAAGTATCATATCCAATGGAGAATGGTATTATCAAAAACTGGGAAGATATGGGCCATTTGTGGGATTATTCGTTTTATGAAAGAATGAAGATTGACCCAAGGGGTCAAAAGGTTTTGTTAACAGAACCTCCATTGAACCCAATTAAGAATAGAGAACGAATGGTTGAAACCATGTTTGAAAATTATGGGTTCAACGGGGTATATGTTGCCATTCAAGCCGTCCTTGCACTATACGCCCAAGGGCTTTCATCCGGGGTAGTAGTGGACTCCGGGGATGGTGTTACACATATTGTGCCAGTTTATGAAAGTGTGGTGCTCAATAACCTTACACGACGATTGGATGTTGCTGGACGAGATGTCACCAAACAAATGATTAGTTTGCTATTACGACGAGGGTATGCTTTCAACCGAACTGCGGATTTCGAAACGGTGCGACAAATGAAGGAAAAGTTTTGTTATGTTAGTTACGATCTAGACTATGATACAAAGCTCGCCAATGAAACGACTACTTTGATGCAAACATATGAACTGCCAGATGGTCGAACAATTAAACTTGGGCCAGAGCGATTCCAAGCACCGGAATGTTTGTTCCAGCCACATTTGGTGGATTGTGAACAGCCAGGTATGGGCGAAATGTTGTTTGATACTATTCAACAAGCAGATATCGACGTGAGAACGTCTCTTTATAAAGCAATTGTATTGTCCGGTGGGTCGTCAATGTACCCAGGGTTGCCATCACGGTTGGAAAAGGAAATGAAGCAATTATGGTTCACTAGAGTTCTTAAGGGAGATCCAGAACGATTATCCAAGTTCAAGGTCCGAATTGAAGATCCTCCAAGACGAAGACATATGGTTTTCCTTGGTGGTGCGGTGCTTGCTAATATTATGCATGATAAGGAACAAATGTGGATCACCAAGGCTGAATGGGAAGAACAAGGTGCAAGAGCATTGGCCAAGCTTGGTCCTCGATAAAATATAACTATGTACTATTTAGAAAAAGAGAAAAAAAATGCTTTATGGTTTTTTTTTGTTTTGTATTTCCCTGTCTGTTTATAAATGTCGTTACTTTAACCAATTAACTCGTCCATATATCTTATATAATCAAAGCCTTGACCGGATTCATCCTTTGGCATGGTCTGTTGCAATTGTTCAATCATTGTATCCGGAATTAAAGAATTCTGGAGATCCAATTCAGTTACGTATTCCTTGCCGTTTGCGATTTCTGCAAACGACTGGAATACTTGTTCCGAAGTTTGTTGATCTTCCGTTACTTCAACCATAAAGTTGATAAACTGTTCAAAAGACACATAATTGCGGCTTTCACTAGCAACTTCGAATACCTGATGCATTTCTTCTTCCGAGTAAACCAGCCCCAGAGATGCCAATGCCCCAGAGAATTCGTTCTCTGCCAATTGGTTCCGTTGACTCTTGTCAAAGTATCGGAAAACTGATTCAAATTCTTCCAATTGAATCGGTGTAAGGTTATTCATGCTTCGAGCCACAATTTGGTTCTCGATAAATGCCAGTTTTTTCACTACAGATTGCTTTGCCAATCCCAGTTCGTATTCCAATTCGTCACATGAATATACCGTGTAGTCATTTTCTTCAACATTGGCTTCGATGCATTTTTCTTGTAGTCTCTTCAATTCTTTCAACACTTCGCCTAACGGTTTCAACTGTTCACTCAAATAAGTGATCCCTTCAAGTTGCTTTTCCAATTCACCTTCCAAATCGCTAATCTTCAAAGATACTGTGTTCAAACATAATGCAAGTTCATTCGCCGTATCGGCAAACTGCTTCCTCAAAGTTTCCTTGATTTCTCGTATGGCATTGTTAATCTTTTTCGATCTCTCTGCTTCTGCTTTAACCAAACTCTGCCAAGCCGCATCAAGTTCAGACAGATTCAGCCCCTTTGGAGGATCGTATTCCTTGAGAGAATAAGTAGCCAACTTGGTACGGACATTACCAAGTAATGAAGCTAGTTCCGATTTTTCAGTAATCCATTGTCTTTTTGTGGTATTCTTGTATTTGACAAACTTTGAGCTTTGGTCTTTTGCGTCGATATATGTCCCTGTAAATTTCGCTTCCGCCCATTCATTCTGAATCTTGGTAATGTTACCCATCAACTTCTTCATCCGGTCTTCAAACCCATGCTGCATTGATATTGCCGACCCTGTGACTTCCACGAACTTTTCCAACCGTCTACCAGCGGTTTCAATCTTGTCCATTGCTGAAAAGGCATGGAACCAGTATGCGACATATGTCATAATCGACCTTTCGTCAGGTTTTGCAACATCACAAACATCTTCCACATCCAAAAGCTGAGGAATCCCTACTTGTTCCGCCGCAATTTCGAATGCCATATGTGTATTGCCCTTGAAATCAGATGGATCCAATGCATCAAAATCCAACAAATCAGGCCGATGTCGGTCAATTAATGCACAAAATGCTAACCCATTTGACCAACTGGATGAAAAATCGCGAATTTCAATGCCGTAATCTGCTGTTTTTCGTTGACACCATAATAACAACCCTTCTTTTGCTGACAACCCTTCCTCATTGATCTCGGAAATTGTGAATCTCAAAACCAAAATCCACAACAGCCCTAGTATCAATTTCAAATTGCCGTCCACAATATCCTCTGCACCGATATTGTACAAAGAAATGCCTCGATGTTTGATGAAATCTAATGCAGTGTTGACATTCTCTGCCATTTGAACCCGAAGTCTTGGCTTGGTGTAATATTTGCCTAGTGATTCATTACCAATGATCTCCAGCAACTGACATAGTCTGACTCCACTCGAAAAATCAACTGTTAAGTCTGTCAATGCCGGGATTTCTTTTCTTTGGAGATATGTATTCGCCCATCGTAAAAATGCTTTATGTTGAGTTGCAACCCATGCAGGAATTTGAGAGATTGATCCAGCGCTCTTCATATGGGTCAAAGTCGAAACTGCCGTCATTTCATTTAAAAAAAGATATGGGTATATGAATGAAATATAATCTCGAGTCAAAATCCTAGTTTATAGTACGTATCAGAAATATTGTCTTGAGGATCAGAGAATCCTTGTCACAATGCTTGTCACGACAAAAAAAAAAAAAAAAAAAAAAAAAAAAAAAAAA
>JAKTPN010000348.1:17859-74009 GCA_030557665.1 Blastobotrys apis
GCTTGTAAAAAAAAAAAAAAAAAAAAAAAAGAAAGAAAGAAAGAAAGAGAAAAAAAAAAAAAAGCACAACGTTTATACAGCCAATTGGCAATAATAAAAACGATCAAACTGAACAAAAAGAGTGTTCAAATTCCTGTTGATGAAACAAAATCTTAGATGAGACAGGAGAGAGATCAGAGTGCCGAAGGAGTTGAGAATCTGAGATTTTTTTTTTTGCGCGGTCACTAAGCGAAGTAAACAAACCATGTTAGTAAGCGAATAGGAAAGCTTATGTGATGATATCAGTGGCGATTAGTGATCAGCTGGTTTGAGGCGCGCAGCCTGGGCAGGGCAAAACCTCTTGATTCTCCGCATGGAGTTCTTTTCGCATCACTTTTTTATATCAGCGCTTAGTTAAAAATGGACGTAGAAGAGCCATTGACATCGACAGTTCGTCCAAGTATGTTGGATTATTATGGGGTGTTGCTAACTGTTTAGATTCTATGGCTATTATCACAATCAGAGTGATCAAGTCATTTCCATACCGAACCATCAAGAATCATGTGTTTAAAGATCTTGATCTGACCACTACAACAGTGGGACAGTTATTGGAGGATATCAAACAAGGTACGGATGGTTGAATTAGTTTCAATAGGCTAAATGCTAACTTCTTAATTGTACAGTAATCACTGCTCAATCTGCATTCCGAGCTTATCGTAATGTGGAATTAGACGCAGTTAAGATTTACACCAAAGCGCACGGATCAAAGACTATGAATTTGGTAATTAACATGGAAAACGACGAGGATTTGATTTTGAATAACAGCAAAACTTTGATTGACTGTGGAGTCGGTATGCTGACCCCCCTTGTATCCTAATGCAAACTAACAACCTAGAAAATGAAACTGAATTATCTGTATTCAACCGAGAGGCATATGAAGAATACAAGAAGAATCCAGAAGAAAAATGGTAATTCAGTTACAATAAGATATCGTGCATTTTGTTTTCGAATTCTGAAAATGCAGTGTATCCCATCCCTGCATTGATATTCAGACAACAAAAATCCAGATCATTCATCTTTCGTTGGCTAATTATTGAACGATTGGCAATTCGGTTGTATATATCTGCAGCGGCCCATACTTTTTCTGTATCATAACACCAGATATTTTTATCGTGAAACCGTAAATTAATTTTCAACACAGCATTCCATTCATCTAACGATGCTTTGTTCAATGGAGACGGCAGCGGTGGCTGCATTTTTTCAGTTTCGTTGAGGTATATCCGTCGTAATTCTTCCACCATTTGACTTTTCGGCATTGGGCTGACATATCCACCGACCAACTTCCCGTTCATTATCTTGTTAACTCCTGCCAATTGCTGTGATTGTGCTGGATAACTCAACAGCTGCAATATAGATTGGAGCTGCGGTGTATCTCGTTGAAACTCCTTGATCAGACCCCAAAACTCATCAATATCTGGGCCAGCTCGACCACGAATCACCGGATGGTTGTAAATACATTGTAGCAATACCCGAGAATCAGTTGAATTATGCAGTTTGGCTAACTGTTCACTTCGTCTAGCGGCTGCTTCGGCTGCAGCTTCCATTGAGCTAGTAATTCGATGCCGACTAGAAAACTTCAACATTTTGAGAGGCGGGTTGAACATGCAGCAGACAGCATTACACAACTTATCAGGATTCATATCCCTTTTTATATTAAACAGGAAGTCATTGTTTTGCCACAATTATAAATGGTAGCCTTAGTCCATTTACTAGCGCCTTTTCCCTTTCTGTTTTTCATCTTCTTCCGAGACCTTTCCCTTAAAACAACATTTTAAGCGAGTTTGCCCCGTACCCTTGACAATTTTTAAACAAGTCACAACGAAAAATTATTATTGTACCCACATGTACCAGCGTCTGGCTGGGTTCGTTTATAGACTACTGCGGACCTTGGAATACCTGCTTTAGGTATAATCTGGACTCCCTCTTTTTGAGGATGTTGAATCCCAAGCCGCACAGATAAGCAGTTGTGAAACGAGCCTACAAGAGTAAAGGCGAGATCTATTACTCACAAGAATGAGATCGATAATAGTTATAAAATATTCTATCTTGTTTCATTTTTTATTTTTACTTTCATTATTCTGTTTTTTATGCAAATGTGTCGTTAAATATTAAGTGCTTGGATCTTCTTCCACACGTCATCAGCTAGTATACCCAGTTCTTTGCCTGTAACAGGTTCATTCCTATCCACACCATATTGTACAGCATGTTCCAACAAGCTTTTGATGAACCTCTTGTCGACCGATTGAGGATTCAAAAACGGCCCAGCCAGTGTTTCATCAATAGTCGACCGACTGTCTGGATCTCGTTCGAGACATCCTTGGATACATTCAATCACTTCTCGGGTAACTCTTACTTGGCCGAGTCCGTACTTTGGATACTGGATTTGAACTTTCGGATTCATAATAGCAAGCATTCTTTGAGGTCCAGAATATGCTGCATATGGCGGCTTACCATATACCATTTGGTAGATAATACAGCCACAACTCCATACGTCTGATGGCTTGCCCACTTTGAACTTGGCCCCAATTTCCGGATCTGCAGTATTGGAATCTAATAATGCTTCTGGTGCCATGTAGTTTGGCGTTCCAATCTGGGTATCTCTGTGTACATTTGCCGTGTACTCTGGAACTACATTGGCAATCCCGAAGTCGATAATCTTTAGCATCCCCTTGACTAGGAGGAAATTAGCGGGTTTCAAATCTGAATGAACAATCCCATGACGGTGGACAGCTTGTAAACATTTAAGCATTTCCACTGCGTAGTACCGAACAAACGAAATGTCTAGTGGTTGGTTTAACCTTGCCGAAAGAACATGAGCTAGATCAATCTCTCCACACTCCATAACCAGATATACACTAGCTTCAAGCATTTCGTGGTCGATTAGTTTAACAACCCGGTTTTCATCTCTTAGCCGTTCCAAGAGATTTATTTCACCTTTGAATCCATCGATGACTTCTTGATCCACATCATCAAACACTACCTTTTTGACTGCAAACAATTTGCTATTGCTTGCTTGAACTTTGTAAACCTTTGAGGACCCTCCTTTTCCAATCATTTCAAGCCGTTGATAATGCCTTCCATTTACTGTCACCACGCCTCGGTTTTTCCTGCTGTTGCTTTCTCGAGGTTCATAACGCGGTGATGGCTCAAGCTGCTTCATTTCTGGTGGAGGAGGCCTTTTAGCTTCATTAACTGGAGTTGAAACATTTGGCGAAATGAATGACAATGCTTGTCGTTGTGGAGAGGTTCCATACTCCGTGGCTTTTGTTGTGCCTGATGAGTGAGATTGTTGATAATCAGAATGGCCAGTATTTGAGCCAGAGCTTGACCCGGAAGACCCACCATCGTTATAGCTCTCGCCATCGAACGGTATCTCTTGGTCATGTGTTGCAAACCGAATCTTACTTGCTGGCTTATAATCTGGAGATGCTGCTGCAGCATCTTGTTTTTCTTTTTCTTCCCTCACGGTACGTTTTGGTGGCCCCAGATTCATCGCCTTTCCAAACCGTTTTACCCGTGAGCTTCTCGCCGTTGATTCGCAAATTTTGTTTATAGAGCTTGCTCTTGAGATTGCCGGCGTAGATAAATTGCGGTTGTCGACGAACCGGGTGTTGGTAGTACTTGGAGAATCTGATGAGGATGAACTGTTTGAAGTCCGGGTGAACTGCTGAGGTTGAGTTTTGGTATGCGGGCTTTCTGGGGAATAAGAAAATCGGTTGCCATCACGATCCGTCGTTGGAACATATGTACCAGTTGTGAAAGCAGTATTGTCCCGTTCACGTTCTCTTTGAATAGGACTTTTCGAGTAAATGCATGTTGTAGCGTCGTTCAATTCGTCTTCGTAGTTATCACTTGAAGATCTTTTAATGACTTGCCTTGCTTCTTCTTCTGCCAAAGCTTGAGCTCTAACAGCAGCTGCTGCTTCCATTTGAGCACGAGCAGCTGCTACTTCACTATCCGAAAGTAGCTCTTTGGCATATTGACTGAGTACTGGAGGATTGAAGCTACCGTCAGAAGACGACACTGTATCGTCAGTGTCCTCAGATTGATTACGGCTGTTGTTTCCCATGAAAACGTTTCGTTGGTATGGAGAATGGACCAAAGTCGTCATGGATTAATGAAGTTCTTTTTCGGGGGTATATATATATAATGAATGTCCAGTGGGTAAAAGTTCTGGAGATATGTGTGAAGTGTAAGCCTTAGGTATCGGGGTTAGGAATATTATTTGTTGTGGCATGGTTGATTTGTTTGGGTATTGCCGTTTACGGAAGTGATCTGCATTCCTGTTCTGGCACTGAGTGTAATAATTCGTCAAGCAGCTGGCGCTCTGCTAGCCGTTGCAATTTGGAATTAACTCATTGACTCAGCTTACGAAATCTTTTGACGGATTTAACTGTAATATGAAAACTCTATTTTGGAATTACCGACTTTTCTGAGTATATGCTATTCAGAGAATTTGTCTCTCTATGAGGAATGTTGTGCGCGCCTTGGATATTGCGGAGAAGTATTGCTTTAAAGACACGATGATGAGGATATGACTCAGGGAAATGAATATGTAACTTCCAAATTGAGTTCGGGAGTGAACATTTTTACTAGGCAAGCTATAGATGGGGGATGCAAAGGCTAAGGGCCAATCCATCGTGGGTGATGCGGCTCAAGATCGGATATAACTTGACGCGCTAAATTTCGATATATTCCACCTTTAAAGCGCGGTTTTTGAACTTATTCGAACAAATATATCCACACTATATCATCTTTCGTCCTGAAATGGCGACAATTCTTCAAAAAAACGAAGTGCATACGTCAAAAACCAGCTATATCAATGTCTGAACCAAGCGACCTGCCACGATTTGCAACAGTTCCGTTGGCTCAGTTGGTAGAGCGTCAGTCTCATATGATTGGTAATCTGAAGGTCGGGAGTTCGAGCCTCCCACGGAGCATGTAATTTGTTTTTTGCTGGAGCTGTATTCATGCCATGTTTTTTGTCGCATTATCGTGCCTTATCTCATACTGAGTGTCTCAGTGCTTGAGAGTTGTGCAAGTCAAGACGACAGGCGTATTTTTTTGTGGTAGGGAAATAGGAACATGTTGGGAGTTTGTAAGTCCCAACGACCGCTCTCTGTATTTTTCTTCGGTCGAATGCTTGAAACTCCGGACATCTTTTCAGCAAAAGCGGCGTTTCGCACCTTCAACAGGATGTCTCAACTAGATGCACAGCACGCCACGACACAGCTTACCGTACATTCTACTTGAGCCAAATTCTGTGTTTTAAACAAGCAATAAATCGTGCCTTCCGATATAAGCACCAGTTAAGCGTCTACGGCGCTTTGGCTGCGTGAGAAATGTACTCACATCATGCCGCACCAGATCCGGGCGTCCGTCATCTGTTCGGGCCGAACGGAACCAACGTCAAATCAGCGCCCTACCTCACGCCAAGCGGCTAACCGGTTATGGCGCCGTCGTCTTGCTGATATATTACAGACATAAAAATAGAAACAGAATTAGACGCCGAATTGGATGATTCGGTTTATTTGGTTTGATCACGCCCATGGTGCCGTAGGCTATGGAGATCATGAAACGAAGAGAAGTTAAGGTTCACAGTCCTCGTTGTAGTCGATTCCATGATGTCAGGATATAATAACCGCTATTGCGTTGCTTAGACCGGTGTACGTGGTGCAACGCTTACAGGCTTCATGTAATACAATTCTTGGCTAAAGGGTTCTAATAAAAAGCAGCTGGGATCACCTATAGAGTTATCGGCACATTTTTTCTTCTCTACTTTTTTTTTTACATTATCCGCCACCACTTACTCTACCGCCACTACTACATCCAACTTGGTCATGGCCGCACTACGACGTCAAATGCACAAGTTTGCTCGTGAGAACAATTCCATCAGCAAATCTAGTGACACCGATTCTGACTCCAAAGATTCCAGCAGCAAAAAGGCAAGCGCCGAAGACACTCCCACTGGTACCTCTCCTAAGAATGACGACAAAACCCAGGAGGGATCCAAGAATTAGTGAAAATGTGTTGTATTGATGTATTTCTTTGATAAACAGATTATATTTTAAACCATCTCGTCATCCTTCCAATGTTAGTTCTCACTCTAATATTACCGTCATGGTACACCCTTCTCTTAACAGATGGCCGCACGACAAAATACAAGCATCGACGATCTCATCCTATTAAACTCCGGCTCCAATGATCCGGAGGGTTTTAAACATCGATCATCTCGCTCAGGGGTCGCGGCTGTGTCAAATATTGCCTCCGGATATTGAACGAGGCAGTGCAAATGTCCGAGACCAACCGGACACAGGCACAGACACAGACACACACCGCCCGTTGTTGAATGTGATATAGGTGAATGCAAAGAACGCTAAAGTTTGAGCTTAGTTCTCTGAGACATGCGCAGATTCTGAAGGCTGGGCGTGGCCTTGTATGGTGGTTAGGTAGCTACATTATCATCATATAACCCTGCCGGTTTGGTGGCAAATTGGCGCCTCAAATCCGTGGATATCAGATGCGGCTTAGCCTAAATCTCAGGCCTCCCCCAACATAGAACCTGCATGTACCAGCTCATGGATCCTGGCCATTAAATAGAGTTTCTTTAAAGCACGGAAGAATATTTCTTGGGTTCACAACAGGCAACATCTTCACCGGTCTTTAACAATACCGTCATTTGAACAAGCTGGTAACAGTGCAATGCGCTCAACATATGAATATGCACAAATGGATATTGTTATTATTACCCACTGTGGTTAAACAGAAAAATTACAAGAAAAATAAATTAAATTAACCCCCACTTTTTTGAAACACCTCTTTCAGCTCGATTCTTCAATTTCCAGTTGCTGTATTAGATGAGCACACCGAGTCTTCTCCTTCTTCACGGTCATCAGCATCCTTCCCTTTACCAGTATCGTCCTGGCGTCGCTGGTCCTTTTGTATCATATCCGGTACTCGCGACAATATCAGCTCCAGGTCCTTGAACCCGGTTTCCAACGTATCCATTCTTCGCATGATCAATCGCGACATGTTCTGCAGCTCGGCCGATACTGCATTAGCATCAAACGCGTTATCGTCTGCGTCCGAATCGTCGTCATCGACACCATCATCGTTATCTTCTTCGTCGCCATCAAACTCATAAGATGCGAGCCGGCCGCTGCCACTGCCAGTCCGATTACCACGCCGCAGATACGACGGCTTGGTTCGCCGTAGGTGGCGATCTCCAAGTACAGATGCGGTGGACCGAGTAGGGCTCAATGACAGCATTCCACCACCCTCATGTCGTATCAATGAGGATGTGGTTGAAAACAGTCGGTTGCGGTTCCCATGTAATGGAGTATGGCGTGTCGTTGATTGTTGGTTGACTGTCAATTCCGAGTCTCTTCTTGGTCGCCGGCCAGCCCGCTTGGGGTGGAATAAAGCTGCTCTAGCAGAAGGAGTTATGCTCGCGTCGTCATCTTCAAGACCAAACTCAGAGTCTGCTTCATGCGCAGTAGTCATATGAACGTCATCATATTGTTCTGGATCCGAATTGATCTCAGAAGCAAAAAATCGAGCAACAGATCCAGGGCGAGTGGTAATACTATTTGCTGAATATCCGATGTTAGCAGATCCAAATTCGTCGTCAAGGTGGATATTGGGCCGCATCTTGATGGTTCCCTTGTACGGTCGTTTAAACACTTCATCCAACAGATCATCATTCGACACCTTTGGTTTCGGTCGGTTTTCCTTCTTTCGACCGTTTTTCTTCCCTTTGCGTGCTTTCCTTACTGTGGCACTGGTATTTGTCCGTTCATGCATCGCTGGACGGCTATCAGGGCTAGGCTTTTTCAACATCTGTCGTCGATACGCTTCAGCTTCTTGTTCACGTTTGGCCCTGCGTCGTGTTATTCTCAAATGTAGCCTTTCATATGCAAAGATAAAAAACAATACCGGGAAATGGGTCACTTTGATTACCGTTCGGTTCAAAACCAAAAAGTTTCTCAATGGCATGATATAGAAAAGCGGTCGAATCAGCCATTCCAGCAGGTTCAACGGCGCAGCATAGGCAAATAAACTGGAAGATTCAGACTTGATCATTGTGATTGTGTTCACTGCAAACAAGTATTGATGCTCTTCATGAGCATTGGAGGTAATGGCTGCAAAGGAATTCGTCAAGACAGTAATCAAGATCGTGATGATCAAGAAGTGCGTAATAAATAGATAAAAAATCAACACCACTCTCCCCAGTACAGAATAATACTGCCAAGTGTCCCATACTGTCGGCGTGAAGCCAAAAAGAATCTTCATCATATCATATGCAACTTTATTTGCAGAGAATACATCTCTCGCAAACGCCATGGTAAACGCGACCCAGAACCCCGACGATAATATGATAATAATCAAACATGCAACCGCCAAGTCCACACACATTTTCTTTACCGAAACTACCATGTATGAAAACACTTCGTAGCCATCAAAAATACTGAATAACCTGGGGAATAAAAAGATAGCCACCGTTGCCAGAATATCATGCGCAATATGCATCAATTGGTATTCATGATGGGGTATCAGATGCGACGCAAATAACGTACCAGCATAACTGCTCAACAGCACTAGAATAATCAAATCAAACCAGTTCCACAAAGACATTGCATATAAGGTAAACCCAGCATCGCTAAACCCCACGATCTCGTCCAAAATAAACCCCAGGCTCCACAACCAAAACACCAACTCAACCACCGAGAACCGCAAACTCTGTCGCGACAATACCATCACATACAAACACAGCAACCCACAAAATGATGCAAGATTCAACCAATGACGATACCTGGGCACCCTCAAACGCGATAATTTCATCAAGCTCGCGTCTTCATACGCATACCGTACCCCCGGACCTCTTCGCCCATAACCGGAAGCTACCACGTCTTCTTCATTGGCGAATCTCACTCGATGAAGTTTATGCATAGACGATTGAAACATTACCGATCCATTCCAAATTTCCTCCAAAATATTGATAACTACCGGATGTGAAAGAAACCGTTTCGCTTCAGCCTTAACAGCCAGCTCCAACGTTGAAATTCGATGCCATCTAGGGATTCTTTGCTGCTCAGAATCACCGTTTGCCAGTGGATAAAAGTCATAAGTCATCGCGTTCATCAAATCATCTGGATCTGAGTATTCCCGAAGCAGTTTAACCGCCGCGATTTCACAAATCGTTGCGCGTGTTGACATTATTCCTGACATGGCGGCATTGGTCGAACTTTCTTTGCTAAACTGAAGCATATTCGCCATTAAAGCGTATAAGGTACCTGCAGTCAAATCAGCCTTCAACGCTTGAACTAAGGGTCTAATCAAGAATGAATGCACTTGAGGAGACTTTAGCTGTTCATATTTAAGGCTTGTGTCCACAGTTGCAACCACCAAATCATAAGTCTCTAGAACGATGCTATATATAGGAATTGCATCCAATAATGACGGAGTGAATAAAGGCAGCAGTGCTTGCCTTTCTTCGTCATGGTCCATCTCTTTGGTCGTAGTTTGTTTATCAATAGGTTCGCGGAAGGTTTCAAAGTTTTGGGTTGGCGCAAGACAAAAAAAATAAAAAACCGGTTGGAAATTCGGGGCGCTGGCGCTGCCTTCCTGCATGCATCCAAAACAGTCCCCCCTTAAAATTCCAAGTTTGACAACAGATCGGAGGAGCCCTCGCTGGTTAACGCAGATTTTTCTATAGTGCGCATGGGTAGGTGATCGAGTACGGATCTGTATTGTGAATCTCGATCTGGCGTCGTGTGTGGGTGGGAGGGCTGATCCTGTACGAAAAAACCCACTTTGAATATTATGTATATTCGATCTAGGAAACTTGAAATATACTATTTACCAGCGCGTTTGTTATAAGTATCATGGTGCTAAGCTGCTGATGGATCGTAATAATTACAGGATACAGTTATAA
The DNA here is from genome assembly GCA_030557665.1 of Blastobotrys apis. Classification (NCBI taxonomy): domain Eukaryota; kingdom Fungi; phylum Ascomycota; class Dipodascomycetes; order Dipodascales; family Trichomonascaceae; genus Blastobotrys; species Blastobotrys apis. The sequence continues at coordinate 27,833 of JAKTPN010000348.1, forward strand.
ACTATACTATCATAATGCTGATCGGCCCTGAATTGGCCAAAGCCCCCCTGCTGTTCTGCCAGCATAGGGTCGATGAGCTGAAAGCTGAACGAAATTGCATACACAAACAGAAACTGCCTGCTTTACAAAAACTCGGAATTGCAGACGAATATGCGAACTCGCTACTGCAAAAGGTAGACTAAGTTCGTGTAATTATACTCTCCATGTTATGCGGCATGAATCATACTATACAGATATATCTAGAACCACATACAATATTAAACCTCGGCCGTTTTGATGCGAGAATATTGAAGCTCACTGCCAACCGATCAACCTCATGCACTCGTTACTACGGCAGCAGTGCATGCGGCCCCGCCGCATTGGGAGCCAGTCGTGCCCTGCCGCACCTTGAACGGCTCCTGGGTATCAGTTTTTAGTGAACGCTTTTCTCCATTGGAATTCGGATTATATGGTTAGCCGCTATTAAAACATATTTCTCGGTTAGAAGTATGAGGGTGTCGAATTAATGGTTGTTACGAGACTGACCTCCGGTTCTACCCACGGCTCGTTACCAAATACTACCAGATTTCGATACAAAAGGTGCCCACATGAAGGACCTATATATAGTGGAAATTATCCCGTAAAAACATCATTAAACTTGGAGCAGTTGTTCCTAACTTGGAAAACCCCAGGTTGATAGATGCGATTAAATGTGTCAGTCTTTATTCAGCAACATTTACCAAATATCGAAAGCCTTGATTATATGTATTGTATTCATCACTACGTCTCCAGTTGTACTATTCTCTGTAGACCAGGTTTTTCAATGGCGGCGGCTTCCTGTTTCTACAGGATAAAGCCATACCCGGATAGAGTTATATCGTAAGGCTTTGTGGGCTGCATATACCCATTGCCCGTTGATTCAGTGCAATTCCACGGTGTTCTTTCACGAATCTTCGTTTTGGTGGAAACCTAAAGACGATTCACCAAATTCTGGCCCCAGAAACGCGGTGAATCAGCAAAAAATGTCGCGTTTAAAATTGGCAGACGAGGGCAGATCCAGCCTCAGAAAACGCGGCTCACCGAAGTTTTACGCGCAGTGTGATGCTACACGCCAATGTGCTATTACCGAGATGGAGAAAATATATAACGCACCATCAGTTGCTATGACAAAGTTCGCCTGAGCAAGTATTTCTGTAGGTTGATATAAGGCTATTTGCGTAGGACTTTGAATGTAGCGGGATCACACCGTTGGCCAGACTGAATGCGTTTGAAGCATTATACAGCAATATTATTACATAATCATGGGTTCATGATCACCTGCTAGTCACTACTCACAGGTCTTGAATACTGTCTGCTGGTTTCTAGCGTCGATATGTAACGAACAGCTTGACAATATCAACACGCACTACTAATCTAGCTTGACCATAGGCTTTACGGGTTTGATAAAATCTCTACTATCATCGAGATATCGCGTGAAAATGTATAGACAAGCGGTTGTCACTGGCGTTACATGTCTGCAGTCTGCATACAAGCTTTCTTTCTACCTCCATAGCTGCTGTTCATGCCTAATACGTCCGTCCAACCCAACAAAAATTGCCGCGAATAATCAACATTGGAGGGATGAGCTAAACTACAAGAGCAGACTATATAGGCTGAGATTTTAGTGAAGTTCGTAGTTGTTAGTTCTACAAACACTAGTGTTTCATAGTCATGAAGTTGTCAATCCCGACCCTGTCTGAGGTTCAATCTGAAACAGCCGTCGGCAAATCACGAACCTCATGCTAAATCCTTGAACAGGCCATACTGAACAACAGTTTCACGATAGACAATACGGGTAACGGCCTAGATCTGAGAAAGAGAGAATTTAGATTAAGTAAGCGCCGTAGGACCGGTCGCGTTAAACGACAACAATAAATACGGAGGTCGGGCAATGTCCCAGCCAGCCCCAGCCGCTGTTTTAGGCGCAGCCGGGAGAGTGGAGCTTTGTTAACTTCAAACAATAGGTTGAAGCATTTGTAACCTGCGCTTTTGCCCCTTTCAATTCAACCCACATTTTACCAATAAAAGTAATGGAACAGACATCATCCCGGCTGGTGACGTCTTCGTCTGGATCATCATCTCCAGTATCGTCAAGCTCATCGTCATCTCATTTCTTCAAGTATTTCAAGAAACGGGCCAACAGTAACAACAACAGCCAGAGTGCAGAAAACAACAATAGCAGTACAAGTACACTCCAGATTAAAGAAAACGAGGGTTGTTCATTTGGTGTTGGTGTCTCGGAAGATAAGAACAAGAAATGTAGACGGACCATGGAGGATGCTCATACGTATATCTATAATTTTGCAGAGCAACCGGATGATGGATATTTTGCAGTATTTGATGGACATGCTGGGAAAGGCACGGCAGAATGGTGTTCGAAAAAGATGCATTCTCTTGTAGCATCGTCAATTGCTAGAGCAGGAACTCGTACAGTGACTTATGCTTTGAACGAAGCATTTGACAGTGCAGATAGTCAGATTTCTGATGAAGGATTGAATAATAGTGGGTGCACAGCAGCAGTTGCAGTGATACGATGGGAAGAGAATAAACAAGGCGATGAAAATGAGAAACGGAAAAGAGTATTATATGTAGCCAACGTTGGCGATACTCGGGTGGTATTATGTCGAAAGGGTAACGCATTAAGATTGTCGTATGACCATAAAGGGTCTGATCCACATGAATCCAAAAGAATTGTCAATTCGGGCGGAATCGTGGTGAACAACCGAGTCAATGGCGTTTTGGCAGTTACAAGATCACTGGGTGATCGATACATGAAACAATTGGTGAGCGGGTCTCCATATACAACTGAAACTGAATTGATACCGGAAGATGATGAGTTTATGATCGTGGCGTGCGATGGGTTGTGGGATGTATGCACTGACGAACAAGCAGTGGAGTGGATTCGAGATATAAAGGACCCAAAAGCTGCTAGTCAAGCTTTGGTTGATTATGCTTTGCAGCACTTCAGTTCGGATAATTTGACATGCATGGTTGTTCGATTCACGTAGATTTAGAGACTACACAAAAATTACGTATTATAAGTAAAAAGCCAACCGAAAAAAGAAAAATCATTATTTGTATTTACTGTCCAGGAAGAACAAAATCAAAATCATCGCCGAATAATCCAAGATCATCATTCTGATCCATATTGTCGTCTTGTTGCCCGACTGATCCAAGTAACGCGTTCAAATCTTCATCAAACGCCATGGCTGAATCAGCGATATCGAAACCTTGATCGTCTTTTTGGTAGTTAGTGTCTTGGGATTGGGCAGCGTCTTGCTGCGTAGTGTCGTTATTATTAGTCGTTTCATCATTTGTCGTATCGTTTTCAGCATTAGACTGTTCGTCTTTTGGTTGGCTCTGCTGCTGCTGCTGCTGTTCATCCTGCTGCAGGTCTTGCTGCAATTGTTCATTCTGTTGATTCTGTTGATTCTGCTGATTTTGTTGATTCTGTTGATTCTGTTGCTCTTGTTGCTTCTGCTGCTGCTCCATCTGCAATTTCTTACTTTCATCCTCTTTTTGTTTCCGTTGAAGTTCCTCCTGTTTCATTTTGGCGGCATCTTTGACTTGTTGCCTGCTAAGCTGGATTTCTGTATCGATATCGTCGAGAATCCGTTGAAACTTTTTCACTTCTGTATCAATAGCCGATTGATACAACCCCGGCGGATTAGGTATCACTCGTTGTGACGTGTTGGCGTATAAATAAGTAAGAAGATTGCCAGCAGCCACCATTACAGTGTTCACTGAGCTTTTCAGCTGTTCTTCCATAGTAGTTTGTGTTTGCGTCGCCTTTGCGGAAAATAAATAAAACTATATCGAGAGTTTGTGATGGGGTTTTGAGGATGTGATGTGGTTGATGGGAGCCAGCGCCAAACCGATATGGGTTATCAATAACACCTGCAAGCAGCCACTTTTTTTATGCAACCATCGCAATCGCGATTATATCTTCCATATCAGATATTACTAAAAATCCTTGTAATACCTACATCCATCTATTCATATATTCAAGAAGAAAAGCCCCTTATTAAACCTCCCCCGGAGCGCCGCACCAACAGGACGGAATTCCGACGTCCCAATCCCTAAATCGCCAAACTTTCTTCTCTCTCCGGGTAACCCACCAAACGACCCAATCATCGCTCGCCTTGCAACCCAAAAAGTTTTCCCTCTCAATTGAAATTCCACCGCACCCAAACCAACACCAAACACCTCCCTTCAACAACTCAATTTCAATTATAGAGACAATGTTCCGAGTTAGCAGAGCTATTCGACCGGCCACCATGGTCTTGCGACGTGGGTATGCTGAAGTGGCTACCGACAAGATCAAGTTGTCTTTGGCTCTTCCAAGAGCTGTATGTTTGAACTTTATTCTCCCCCGCCCATATATTTTTTACTAACCGACGACATTTTATAGACTCTTTTCGAAAACACTGAAGCGTATGACAAAAAAAAAAAAAGATTCACAACTTTTTTTAAAAATGGGTTTACTAACAATTATACAGCACACAAGTTAACATTCCAACCACTGCTGGTGACCTCGGTATTCTCGCCAATCACGTTCCAACCATCCAACAATTGCGACCAGGTATTGTTGAAATCATTGAAAGTGCCAACAACTCCAAATCATTCTTCGTATCTGGTGGTTTCGCTACTGTTAACGAAGGTTCTACTATGAGCATTAACGCCGTCGAAGCATATCCAATTGAAGACTTTTCCCCAGAACAAGTCAAATCATTGACCGCTGAAGCTCAAACCAAGGCTGGTTCTTCTGATGAAGCCACTGCTACTGAAGGAAAGATTGAATTGGAAGTTTTGGAATCTTTGGCTGCTGTTGTGAAATAGATAAATCAAATCTATAAATGAGATTTTTTAACAAAAATTGTATATGAATGTGTTTTTTCGAAACAACAAAAAAAAAAAAAATTCGTTTTCTTTTTTGTGTGCATTAAGTTACAAGAATTTTTTTACAAGTAGAGACCCTCGAGATTCTCTTCGACCTTATTCTTCATTACTCTTTCTCGGCCTTGTCGGAAATCTTCTGCTGTAACCTTCATTCGTCGTTCTCTCAACGCTAGTAACCCTGCTTCTGTACAAATTGCTTTGATATCAGCCCCAGATAGATCATCCTTTGAAGTGACATATTCGTCCAAGTCAACATCATCGCTTAAACTCATCTTACTGGTATGAATGTTCATAATCTTTCGCTTTGTAAATTGATCTGGATTTTCAAACAAAATCTTTCGATCAATTCGACCTGGTCGAATCAATGCTGGATCCAATGTGTCGATTTGATTGGTAGCCATAATAACCTTGACATCTCCTCGATCGTCAAACCCATCCAATTGATTCAGCAATTCCAACATTGTTCGTTGAATTTCCCGTTCACCACCAGATGAAGATTCATATCGCTTAGTACCAATTGCATCGATTTCATCAATAAATACGATAGATGGTGCATGATCTCCAGCGATTTGAAAGATTTGTCGACACAATCTTGGACCATCACCGAGATATTTCTGGATCAATTCACTTCCCACAATTCGCAAGAATGTAGCACTAGTTTGATTTGCAACTGCCTTGGCAAGTAAAGTCTTACCAGTACCTGGCGCACCGTACAAAATAACACCCTTTGGAGGATTGATACCCATTTCTTCATACAATTCTGGATGAGTCAATGGTAGTTCGACAGATTCTTTGATTTCCTGAATCTGATTTTCCAGCCCACCAATATCTGCATAAGTTTCTGTTGGAGCCTTGTCCAATTTCATAACTGATACCATTGGATCCGTTTCGTCTTGCAACACCCCTACGATAGACACACTCTTGTGATGCAATAATACAGAGCATCCAGGTTCTAACAAATCTTTATCAACAAAAGATCTAATAGCAACGTAATATTCTGGTCCAACTGCCGACGTAACAATTGCATGATCATCGTCGATTAATTCTTCCAAAGTACCAACTCCCATTGGAGACCCACGCATTTCATCCACTTTACGTCGTTCTTCCAAAACCTTGTCATCAACTGGGCGTAATCGTTCTTGATTCTGCACAAATTCTTCTTCCAATAGCAAATGATCCTTGATACGTTCCATTTTGAGGAGCTTCAACTTGCAACGCGTTGATGGATAGACGCTAGGAAGCTTTTGAGCAGTATCTGGCCCCTTCTTCTTCTTTTTGTGGCCCCGGCTTTGTACAGGAGGTTCATATCGTGGTTCTAATTGTTAGTATTCATAAAGTTGTTATCGTTGTTCATACTCTCGTTTTTCTATTGTCGTTGTTAGTATCTTTGGTGGCAAATTAGAAAATGGAGAAGGGGATTACAAACATACCTTGTCTTTCTTTTTGTCTTCTCCATCACCAGGAGGCATTCTGGATTGATCTTGACCCTGTAATACATAGTTAGTATTTGAGAAATACAAATGCTTCATTCATACCATTTTGTGTTAAATCTAACTGGATCGAATCTACTGTGGTTGTTGTTGTGTCAAGTTTTTTGTGTATTTAGACGCTGGGAGGGTAGGTGGCCGGGCCCGGCTAGTGAGGAGATCCCTCGAACAAGACCAATATCAATATTAATGGTACCATAAAAGTTTCTTATTCACTTATTCAAATAAACTACTTGTACCTTTATTTTTATTTTTAATTTAACAATTCTTCCAATACCCGATTGTTTGTTGCCTCATCAGTAGAGCCTTTAATCTTCATCTTACGCATCACTTCCACAACCTTGTCCTTTGGGAAGCCCATTTGTTCATATTGCTGAACAAACGCCCGATCCAAACCATACACATCAATTGGGTCGGCCTGTTGGTTTTTGATAGCATCAGATTCTTCAGCTTCTTTTACAGCTTTTGGTTTGGCATAACTTTGAGTCCATTCACGAGCAAGTCGTTCAAATTTTGCGTAATCTTGTAGGAAATCTTTGGCCACTTCAGCATCTTGTGGATCATTTGGTTCTGGAGATTGCAATAGCGACTGCAGAGAGATCAACGACGACTTGAGCGTCAAAACTGGGGACCAAGCGTCCTTCAAACTGGTTGATTTGTTAGCAAAAAGGCCTCAAATAATAATAAACTTACATATCGAGGCAAATAGCACCAGTTTGTGAAGAAATATTTGGATGGTAGACTTTTGTATCAAACTTCATTCTTGGTGGTTTAAACGGGTCTGCCAAGTGTGTTAGTAACTCCAGCTTCTTTTCATAGAAATCAAAGCATACACTCTTGCTGGAAATAGTTTGTTAGTGTTACTATCAAAAAAAAAAAAGGTCAAATCTTTAAAACATACAGGAATCTGAATATCGATTATGAATTCACCCCCTTCATATGCAGTGCCTGGTGGACCTTGAAAGGTTCCCTTGAGGTGGGAAATGTCAGATTCACTAACAAATACAATGTTAATGTTAGAATTGACATCCTGTCGGACATCTTCCAACTCTTTCATAATTCTACGGGATCGAGACATTGTTGTTTTTGTAAACTCTCCAGAAGTCGTTATAAAGTGAGTGTGGTGAGTGTTAGTGAGTGTGATGAGTGAGCGTTTAGAATATTGAAGCTTGTGCGAGTAAAACTTGGGAGAGGAATTTGGGCGGGTAAGGTCCTATTTGCTCATAACACGACATGGAAGGGTGAAAATGAGTTATACTATGACACAAAAGTTGTAGTTAGCTTGAGATGACAGTTAGTCATTAACTTTTTGAACTGGAAAGGTCATTGGTTGTATTCCAATTGTTTTTACATTACAGACTTTAATTTTTATTTCGTGAGCCGCACATCAAATCACATCTAATTACAAAGTATACATATCGACATATTCATCGACATCCATTTCGGCCACCTTTTCAGACTTGGCCAAAATAGCATCAGCCTTGTCACCCAATCGACCTCGCAAGTGTCGTTCAAACTTTTCCAACAAAACTGGGGTACCTTCTTGTCGTCGCTTGTAGTGACCGATTGGATAGTCGACGGCAACATCATCCAATACAGTACCGTCGTTTAAGGTAATTTGCAAAGCGTTACCAATGTATCGCTTTTCTGGAGCGTGATACTCGGCAGAATATCGTGCATCTTCAACACATTCCATCTTTTCTCGCAAGGAATCGACTCGTGGATCAGCAGCAACGTCATCAGAGTAATCGTCAGCAGTCAATCGCCCGTGGATCAATGGAATAGCAACCATATATTGCAAACAGTGATCTCGGTCGGCATAGTTATATAGTGGACCCTTCTTGTCAATAATTCGCAAAGCGGCATCTTGCGTTCGGATTCGAATGTGCTTGATATCATCAGAAGTCTTGCCCATAGATTGCAACTTGCCGTGCAAGGTCATGGCAGCTTCAACAGCAGTTTGAGCATGGAATTCAGCTGGGAAAGAAATCTTGAACAAGACATTTTCCATGACATAGGAACCAAAGTCTCGTTGGAAAGTGAATGGTTTACCCTTGAACAAGACATCGTAGAAACCCCAGGTCTTGACAGTCAATGCAGATGGCATTCCACTTTCACCATTCTTAACATGCATGACCAAGTTGACAGCTCGAGAACAAGCATCACCAGCAGCCCAACTCTTTCGGCTCATGGTGTTTGGAGCGTGTCTGTACGTTCGCAAAGCTTGGCCATCAACGAATGCATGAGAGATGGCATCAGTGGTTTGATCCTTGGTCAATCCGAGCATCTTGGATACAACAGCAGTAGTAGCCACCTTGACCAATACAACGTGATCCAAACCAACCTTGTTGAAGGAATTTTCAATGGCCAGACCACCTTGAATTTCATGAGCCTTGATCATAGCTTCCAAGATGTCTTGAACCTTGAAAACCTTTCCCTCCTTTCCTCCGGTCGCCTTGGCGGTTCGAGTTTGCCAATCAGCAACAGCCAAGATACCACCGAGATTATCAGAAGGATGACCCCATTCAGCAGCCAACCAACAGTCATTGAAATCCAACCATCGGATAATAGTACCGATAGAAAAGGCACCTCGGATTGGATCAAGTTGATGAGAAGTACCTGGAACCTTGGTACCATGTGGAACCACAGTACCTGGCACGACTGGACCAACGAGTCGAGAGCATTGATCATACTTTAAACCTTCCAAACCACAGCCCAAGGTATCCAAGAAACACAATCGAGCAGTCTCCATGGCCATTGGGGAATCAATCTTGTAGTTGTGAACATATTCGGCAATATCTGACATGACCGAATCAGGCTTTGGCCGAACATTGTCAGTGATGATTGGGGCAGACATGACTCGAGCAGTTGTAGAAAAGGTACGAGCGTTTAATGATCTTTTCAAAGCTGAAAGCATTGTGAAAGGAAAAGAAGAAGAAGAGAAGAGGGAAAAAAGTTGATGGGGAAATTTGCTACGTTTTTTTTTCAACATTTTTCGGATTTGACCCCACATTTATATACGTGTTTTGGACCAGCACGAGCCGAGCATGCACCGACTCGACCCCTCTTCCGTACCAATTCCCCCAGCTGGAGACGTTGCATAAGGCAATAGAAGGGAAATGAGAAAGCCGTACTTCGGCTTTCTTTACTCGGTTATTATCGGCCTGATTGTTTTGTTTGAAATGGCAGTCTTCGAATCCGGATTACTTTATCCGTTTCAAGGACGGTTTTATTGCTTCCCCTAACAGGTTCGGATCAGATATACCGATTGGCAAAAGCCGCACGTGTAAAAGTTCATGTTCTGTTAATCGGCTAATCTATTATCAAATTTCTATCAACCACAACAGTTTGTCATTATTTGTGTTGTTATTCTTTTCGTTTGTTTTTTGTTCTTCTAATTTTTTATTTAGATAAAATCATCATCATCGTCATCGAAATATTCATCATCAGTTGCCATTAGTTCCAAGTTTGGAGCATATCGCAGCAATGCACCGATACCACCAAACCCTCGAACGAATTGAGCACCTTCTTGACTTTTATCAGAGACAAACTCAAGTGTAGCACCAAAGTCCTTGTATTTTTCAGCAAGCCATTCCAACAACAATTGTTCACTTTCAATTTCCAATTCAACTCCAGTCTTTGGATCCAACAAATGATCCTTACCTTCAGCAGCCTTTCCAGCATGCACAGTGCTGAGATTACCATCAGTGTCCTTGAGTGTATATCGTACAAGGTCCAATGATTCGTAAACAATCACAATTTCAGCCGCACCCAATTCCATGCACTTTAGAGTATCATCAATACCATAACAAAACTTACCACTATCCTTGGCAATTTCATCAAAGTACGAAGATAATAATTTCTTTTCTTGAATAAATTTCACGTTAGACAAAGTCTCAGCAGACAATTCAATTGCTTGGTTGAAACCATTTTCACCACCATAAGAAACATCGACAATCTTCAAAATCTTATCAACCAATCGATTATCAAACAGATCAGATTGAGACAATTCATTCTTGAAATCTGCAGAACCAGCCAACACCAACCCGCTGACATTGACCTTGTCTTGTGTAATGAAATTTTGTACTGCAGCTTCTGCCACTTTTCGTACATAGTTATGTCGCTTTTCTTCTCTTAATCGAGCAAAACGCAAAGCAGATTGACCACCTCTACCGTGCTTTTTTGGCAAATCGACAGTGAATTTGTGCAAGATTTCTCTTGTGTTACCACTCAAGGTACCAAACAGAGCTCCATTACCATCCATCACAATGAACCCAAATTTAGAGTCTGCTTCCAACAATTCAGACAATGCTTCAGTATGGAACTTGTTATCACATAGATACAATGATGTGTTGATTGGTTTAAACGGTTCAAAATCGATATTAACCTTTCTTTCTTTACCTTCTGCAGTGATAATTTCACCACAGTAAATCACCAACCCATTTGTAGGAACTCGATTGTAAAGCTTGAGCCTCTGCTGTGTTGATGTAATGGCGGATAATACAGACAACCGATTGACTCGAGATTTAATATTGGATGCAGTACCATATTCTTCTGCCAACATTTTCTGGATAAGAGAAATTTGGCCTTTTGGAGGAATAATAAGCGAAATCATAGAAGTACCATTACCACGAGCCTCTTCCAAGCTCTTGATAAGCTTCTTGACCTTCCAGATCTGGATATTCTTTTCGGCCTCTCCTTCTTCCTGCTGTGGAGCCATTTTTTAAAGAAATTTGTAGTGACGTTCAATCTGATCAAACAGGTTGGAAAAAAAAAAAAAAGGAGCGAAAAATTTGGCACTTCATTTCTTTACCAGTGTTGTTCAGTGGGTGTTTTGCGCGCGTTGTTTTACCAGCCGTGAGGTGTTCTGAAAGTTACCCAGACAACGCGTATCTTACAGAACGGGGGTTCGGAACAGCCGGGTTACTAAAATATCGGAAAATTTCTATTTTTTAAAAAAATGAAGCAGCTAGGAGGCGTGTGGTGGACTGCGCCCTTTGGTGGGACTTTTCGAAATACTCCTCGTTTCACCATCCTTTTTTTCTTCTTCTGTATATTTAAACGCCAGCATGGACAGCGATAGCGACAGTGAGAGACCGGTTGAACAGAAACAAAAGTCCAGAAAGCCTCCAAATACCGCGTTCCGGCAACAGCGGTTGAAGGCATGGCAACCTATTCTAACCCCAAAAACTGTGCTACCACTGTTTTTTTGCATCGCGGTGATTTTCGCGCCAATTGGTGGATTGCTGTTATATGCCAGTAATCAAGTACAAGAACTGGTAATAGACTATACAGACTGTCATTCGGCAAATTCAGATTCAATGTCAAATATCCCCGACAAGTTCATTACACAGTCTTTTAAAGGTGGTAAAAAGCCTTCGAACCCTCCTCAATGGCAACAAAGTGGCGGCCATAAGGATGATAATCTCAACTTTACTTGCACGCTTCAGTTTGATATTCCAACGGATATGGGAGCTCCAGTGTTTATGTTTTATCGACTAACAAATTTTTATCAAAACCATCGACGATATGTTCAAAGTTTTAACGAAGATCAGTTGAATGGTAAAGCTGTTAAGAAGGACAAGTTGAAGAGTGCCGATGATTGTAAACCATTGACTTTGAATGAAGATGGAAAACCTTATTATCCATGCGGATTGATTGCAAATTCTTATTTCAATGATACGTTCCTGTCGCCTGTATTGTTGAACCCTTCTAGTTCTGATGACAGTAACAAAAAGAATGAAACTTATAAAATGACAGACAAGGGGATTGCATGGAGTACTGATCGAGATCGATTCAAGAAGACAAAGTATAAGTGGGATGAAGTGGTTCCTCCACGAAACTGGGAGAAGATGTATCCACATGGGTATAGTGAAAAGAACCCACCTCCAGATATTTCAGAGTGGGAATCTTTCCAAAATTGGATGCGAACTGCCGGGTTGCCAAAGTTTTCGAAATTGGCACTACGAAATGACGAGGATACATTGAAAGCAGGTAGTTATTCTGTTGAAATTGGATATAATTTCCCAGTTGCAGAGTATGATGGTACCAAGAGTTTGGTGATCACTACTCGAACGGTTATTGGAGGCAAGAACCCATTTTTGGGTATTGCATACCTGGTTGTAGCAGGAATCTGCTTTGCACTTGGTGTCATGTTCCTGATCAAGCATTTGATTAAGCCAAGAAAGCTTGGGGATCATTCTTACTTGTCATGGAACACTGAGCAAGGTGCAACTACCTCTGGTCATGATGCAACCGCAGGTGCTGGCAATGTACAACGTCGGATGTAGTTAGCAGAAACGTACAAATGTAACGAAAATTTGGAAACTTTTTTATTATTATTGTGAAAAACACAAAAACAAAACAGATATTAACACTATTATTTACGTAAACTTTGTAATGCAGTTCGTTGTGATTGGCCGAGAAAGTTTTCATGACTTTTACCAGATGTGAGCATGTGAGCCATATTGATGACCCCTGAGGTGATATACTTGGACCGTCTGCCCACTGGTTTCGAGAGCAATTCCGTTAATTCCGCACGGATCCGTTTCATTTCATCCTTTGAAACCTCCTTATTCCTTTTCTTTTTGTTCTGGTTATCAAGATCCTCCAACTCGTCCAAATCCGCGCCTAAATCTTCAGCCGCTTGTTTCAACCAGTCGTTGCTCTTGGCCTTGACAGTGACAGATTCCGTGATACGTTTGGCGAGCTTGACCCGTGGTTTCAGCACCGTGGCCATATCATAATCAATGTCCAGCTGTTTGAGCTTTCTGGTGTGCACGAGCCGTTGTAGCTTGGCAAGCGGCGCTGATTCATCCGGGGCGCAGAGCACCACAGAGATACCCTCCTGTCCGGCTCGTGCAGTACGACCAGATCGATGCACATACATATCTGCAGACCGCGGCACGTGGTAGTGTACGACATGGTCCACCGACGCAATGTCCAACCCTCTTGCGGCAACGTCGGTGGCAAGTAGAATCCCCTGCGGCTGAGCTTTGAACCGTTCCAGCGATCGCAACCGCTGCTTTTGGATCATCTCGGAATGCAAGCCAAATGTTTGTAAATTGAGTTCTTTGAGTAGCGCCGTGATTCGTTTAACCGCGTCGATATTGTTGACGAATACAATAGTTCGCGCTGGGTAGAGTAGACAAAAGTAGTAAAGAAACACATCTTTTTCCATCGCGCCGCACTCAATCACACTTTCTGTAACCTTCTCAGCGATTGCTTCGGCTGGATTGGAATCGATAAATACCGGCTCTCTTCTGAACTCAAGCTTGTCTTTGAGAATGTTGATAATGGTTTCTTTCTGTGACTTCCGTCTCTTGGTGGTCAACTTGTTCATGTATTCCCGGTCAAATGTAGCGGAAAACACGCACTGTTGCCGTTTTCCTCGACCAATAATGTCCAACACTTTTTCCATTTCGTCGAAATGCCCGTCTTGAATAATTCTATCTGCTTCATCAAGGACCAGGACTTCACATTTCTTGAACATGTTGGCGATTTCATTACTGGATTGCAACAACTCAAGGAACCGGCCCGGTGTCGCGATAACCACAGCTGGATTATGGCTTAACAGACGATTCTGCTTGTGAATCGACAGCCCACCGGTAATTGGAACCACACCAGATCCCGAAAACCCACAGTGTTCAGCGATTAGTTTCAAATGAGACGAAATTTGGTGAACCAATTCACGAGTCGGGCCAAAGATCAACCCAGTTGGCCACTTCTTTTCAACTTCTGTTTCCAACTGGAAATGCTTCTGAATGATTGGTAACCCATATGCTAGCGTCTTACCAGACCCAGTGGCTGCTTTACCAACAACATCTTGGCCTGCAAGCATTTCCGGAATCGCTTCCTTTTGAATCTCTGTAGGGCTTGCGAATCCAAGCTTGTCTAATGCTCTTCGAATTGGAACTGACAGTTGTAAGCCCCAGTTGTCCGGGTATTCATCATCGTTATTATTATCATCGTCAAGTTGTGCGAAACTGACATCTAGTAGTTCCTTATCCATGTTCTTGTTTGATTTCTTTTGGGCTGGTTTCTTCTTTTCTTCCTCCTTCACTTCTTCTTCATCTTCTGAATCGGACGGGAGGTTCTCCAAATCTTCATCAGGGAATGGTGATACGTATTTGGACGCTTCGTCATCACTTTTGTCAGCCTTGTTAAACGTCACTCTACCATTATCAACCTGTACACCAACCCCATCAATCTCTTCTAGACCGAAAAACCCTTCATAACTTTCCAAAGTATCAGGAACATTAACCGTTTTCCATTTCAAGTTATCCACTTTGACTGCTTTCCGTGATTCATCTTTGTCACTTGTATTTTTCCGTTTTATTCCTGCTTTCTGCCCCATCTTTTCTGTTCGTTTATCAAGAAATAATTTTCAATGATGAAAAAAAAAAAAAAATTTAAATTTGGCCGCGGGCCGCCTAGAACGTCTAGTTTTCGCGCGGCTGAGCTTTCAGCGTTTTAATAGAGAATGTGACCAATGATTTATTTTTCTCAGCCGCTGGGATAGGCATTCCGTGGTTTGATATATTCGGCTAGAAAGATTTGAGCAATTTGATTTGTAAACTGGATCGTGCTCAACTTGGTGGTACCAACGTAGAGCATCGAAGGTCTTAGATGCTTGCGCGTGAGTGGCAAACAATCCCATTCAATATTCACCTTCACTTATAAATATCCAAGCTGCATGTCGCTTTTTCGCTCAGCAATCAATAAAACTATTCCAAGAGCAACTCTATTATCCAATTTGCGATTATTTTCCACATCCAAACAAACCATGTCGTATCCAGTCTCCAAATCCGATAAAGAATGGCAAGGGATCTTGGACCCTCAGCAATTCAAGATTCTACGGCAAGCAGCTACGGAAAGGCCACACAGCCACGACGATATCGCACCGAAAGGCGCCACCGGTGTTTTTGAATGTGTTGGTTGTAATACTCCGTTATTCAAAACAGAAACCAAGTTCAGTTCAGGATGTGGATGGCCGGCATTCTACGATGCGATTCCAGGAGCAGTAGAACGAATCGAGGATACTTCTCTCGGCATGAAGCGGATCGAGACTCGGTGTAGCAATTGCGGGGGACATTTGGGCCATATCTTCCAAGGCGAAGGATATTCCACGCCAACTGACGAGCGTTATTGTATCAACGGCGCTATTTTGAGATTCAAGGGGGAAAACTAAAACTATAAGTTGTATGTAAAAAAAAAAAAAAAAAAAAAGTTGCCGTATGTCCAGTGGTACAATAAAATGAGCCTCACCCGATATCAAAATGCAGATCAGGAAGGTACATGCGGTCGGCTGGGTTTACTTTGTTGAGACAAGAAAACGCAAACAGCCGCTCCAGCTTCTTTAAAAGACGATCTGGATGCGTTTCGTTTTTTTGTTTGTCGACAACTCTAATATACTTTCCAAACGATGGATGAAAACAGTGTACTGTTGCCAAAGATCGGTGAACAGGATGACGTTACAACATCTAAATATGAGGTCAAATGGCTAGTAAAAAGTGCGATCCCCGTGGCAGTTGCTTATGGACTACAGCTATCATTAACCACCGTCTCACTATTGACAGTCGGAAAACTAGGCTCGGAAGAGCTTGCTGCAATGTCGCTATGTATTGTTCTTGTGGCGGTTTGTGGATATGGGATCTTTCAAGGTTGCGCAACCAGTATTGATACACTAGCTGCTCAAGCATACGGCAGAAAGGACTACGAGATGGTCGGGGTGGTGGTTCAACGATGTACATTGTTTATGATGGGGATCGGGGTTATGGTTTCTGTAGTTTGGTCGTTCCCACATGCACTACTGCGGCTCGTGGGGCCTGAACCGGCTGTACTGGAAAAAACAGTGTCACTATTGCAGACAATGGTGTTGGATATTCCAGCGTATGTCACGTTTGAAGCTGCAAAGCACTATTTCCAGGTACAAGGTATTTTCCATGCCGGGACTTGTGTATTGATGATTTGTTCGCCGTTGAACATTGTATTGAACTATTACCTGGTGCTGCATCCAACAACTGGGTTGGGTTTACCAGGAGCACCATTAGCTATCATTCTCACTGACCTCGTTGCTGCTACTCTGTCAATCGCGTACGGATTCTTCCTCACTGACCACAAATGCTGGCCAAAAACGATATTTTCTCCTCAGCTCCTTCAAGACTGGAAACCAATGATGAAACTTGCACTATCCGGTGCGGTCATGTTTGAAGCAGAATGGTTGGCATTTGAAATCATCACATTAGCATCTTCAAGGCTGGGCACCACTGTAATGGCAGCTCAATCGATAATTGGAAATATCTGTTCATTGACGTTCCAAATCCCAATGGCGTTTGGACTTGCCGCGTCTACGCGCACCGGGAATCTGATCGGCTCACGAAGCATTGAATCTGTCCGTATTTCCACAAAAGTGGCGCTAATCACCTCTTCGGTCACTGGGTTGTTTAATTTCTCAGCCATGATGTTATCGCGGTATAAACTCGGATCATGGTTTTCGTCCGATCAAGCCGTGATTGACGTTGTGGCGACTGCACTGCCATTTGCCGCGACATTTCAATTGAGCGACAGTTTGGGAAGTATAAGTGGAGGGATTCTTCGAGGACAAGGCCGACAATTCATCGGTGGTGCTTTGAACATGGTATTTTACTATATCTTTGCCATCCCTATTGCTTTGACCTCTGCATTTGTATACCATCAAGGCCTACAAGGTCTGTGGACCGGAATGGTGCTGGGGTTGGCCAGTGTAGCGTTCTTGCAAATGTATTTTGTGGTTTCTACTGATTGGGTTTTGTTGATCCGGAAATCTCATACCAATGTATAGCATAAGCATAAGCATAAGCATAAGCGGTGTATAGACCAAATAAAACATATTAGAGTTAGGAAGGTACATGCGATGAAGAGAGCCGCGCGAAGAAAAATACCGTGCCGCGCTTAGATATAAAAACCCGGCGAGATTTCCTTGTCTCTGTCACTTTTTAGATAAACTATTACAATAAAATAATTTTGAAGAAATGCATATTCCAACTCTTGCAACTCTTGGATTAGCGTCAGGAGGTACGTTTCTTGACAAAGCCTTTGGTCCGTTGACCTACAATCCATCTGCTCAGCTAGTTCAACAGCATGAATCTTCCCCGCCCGATGACTTTGAACGGGGTCATACGGCTATCCCCTCAAAGGATTACATTGGCGATTTGGACGAAGGTCCATTGTACTCTGGAATTGCCACTTTTGCACACCTGCCACTGACAGACTGCTATGCAAATGACGCCGAGTTTGATATCGCAGTGGTCGGTGCGCCGTTCGATACTGCTGTGTCATACCGGCCTGGGGCCCGGTTCGGCCCTGGTGGAATTCGGGAAGGCTCCCGAAGAATGTCTTCTATGAGTTTCAGTGCATATCATCCAGATGACAATCCATTTGACAATGCAAAGATTGTGGAATGTGGAGATATCGGCATGCATCCATTTGATAATCGGTTGGCATTGGATAAACTATACCGAGGCCACCGAGCGTTGCGGAGCCATGACAAGAACACCAAGCCAAAAGTCATCACTCTTGGTGGCGACCACACTGTCACATTTTCTGCGTTGCGAGCAGGTTATGAATCCCATGGCCCAATAACTGTAATTCATTTTGACTCGCATATTGATACCTGGGATCCTGAAGTGCTCGGCGGGAATATTTCGTCCTACGCCCAGTTGAACCATGGTACGTTCCTTCACTACGCTCATGAAAAGGGGTACTTGACCGAAAATTCCATGCATGTCGGGATTCGAGCTCCATACGTTCGCCAAACCGGCGATATCGACAATGACCACCGGTGCGGTTTCGAGACGGTGTTGGCTCGAGAAATCGACCAGATTGGCGTTGGTGGGATTGTAAAGAAGATCAAGGATAGAGTGGGCGAGGGAAAGGTTTATTTGACTGTGGATATTGACGTATTGGACCCGGCATATGCTCCGGCAACTGGTACCGCTGAACCAGGTGGATACACATCCCGAGAACTATTGTCGATTCTTGATGAGCTCAAGGAATTGGACATTGTGGGCGCAGATGTTGTTGAAGTGGCGCCAGCTTATGACACAAATGGCCAGATCACGGTGCTTGCTGCTGCAGAGGTTGTTAATAGCTTTTTGTATATTATGACGCAGTGATTTTTAAAAAAAAAAAAATTTTAACACGCCGCATCTTAGATAATGCGGCGCTGAATTTACATCCCAATATCCATAGCGAAACAAAAACAAACTGCACATGTATGTATATTATTACAGTCTATTGCTGAGCAAATACACCAACCAATTACTATATAGTGTCTTTTGCAATCGTTCTACCCTTCTAAACGGCCTGCTCCACCATTTCATATGTATGTCTTGGGGATTTGGTAGGAAACTCATACAAAGTATAATAATCCACGAGTTCACCATTCAAGGTACCCTGGCCACTGTCATACACCTTGAATGGGAACCAACCCAGTCCCGTAGGATACCAGAAATCCATACAATTTCTAATCACTCCGTAATCGGCAGGATTTGACGACGTTCGGTGAGTGCCCCGTTGAAGATCTTGTGCCGTGTTAATAAACTGGTCAATCCCAAGCAACAACAACAACCCAGTGTACCATTTTCTCTTCCTTGCAGCAGCAAAGGCGACAGATTCACCGGCAGCGGGTAGTGCCGCCGCGGCAGCGGCACGATGGTCAGACGGCAGCGAAGAAAAGTCGTCTGTTCCTAGATACCCCAATCGATGAAGACTTTCAGCTTCACTGGTGGTGAGAGATCGCGCGATTTGCACAAATTGAACAAACACCAGCACTGTCACCCAAGTGATCTGGATCGAATCCCAAACAACAAACTGAGTAGTAAATGAATCATAAGTCAATGCACTGCACATGAATTCCGGTGCATTCACACAAGTGGCCTCCGGCAACGTGCTGGCGTAGATACCAAAATGCAAATACAAAAGCATTGGCAGCCCAATGAACAAGGAAATAACATATACCACAAATATTCGATGGTTCCGTACACCAATCACATTGTTAACCCATGGGCAATAATGGTCAAATCTAGCCACCACTCGTTTACTTGACTTGTCGTATTTCGACCGCAAAGGTTTGTGAATATAAGAAACAATGCAGAAATGTTTCGAGTCATATTCACCACGGTCAATCAATTCCTCAATCATTTGCTTCTGTTCAGTAATGCCGGATAGTTTTGGAACATAGCCCGGATCCATCAGCATTGCCCGGAAAAATGCATACAGTGCTGTACCAAAGACCAGTGTAAAGGCAAAGTTATACAATGGTGCCAATAGCGCTGTTCTTGAAAGCACTACGAATAGATACCGCAACACTGTCCAAAAGCAAGACCCTGCAAACACCCCCGCCAAAAAAGGACTCATCATCAACGAAGCATGACCAAAATATGCATGAGACAACACAAAGCGTCTTGCCAACTTCATCGACACAAAGATACCAACCAGTGCCAGAGGAATCGAAATATAAAACTGGAATGCAGCCAATGCCAGTACAATCAATGGGATCTGTAAAAATGGCAAGACAAACATGGCCAAATCCACCTGCTTTTTGGACAAGTATTTGGTTCTTGGAGCACCGTTTGGCAGTTTCCCAGCTTCTTCCAAAGCACCCTCCCATGATGGTATAGTATGCATTTCTTCGGCCATAACTCTACAACTTTTCCCGTCATTATTCTTTGCAAACACATCCGACCCTTCTTCGATGAGCCGCTTCATGCAAATTTTATTCCCCTTGACGATCGACCAATGCAATGGAGTGAATCCCATTGAATCGGTCAACTTGACGTTAGCACCCCAGTTCAACAAACAATCTATACTCAACGCATCGCCCTGATATGCTGCCCAGTGAGCTGGGGCTCTCCCATGTGGGTCAACTGTGTCTACCGGTAATCCCTGGTGCAGTAAATAAATCACCAACAATACATTAGACGAATGGACTGCCAAATGCAATGCGTTGAAGCCTTGACTATCAGTTCTTAATGGGTCTGCTCCATGCTGAATTAATAAATGGGCAATATAAACCAACCCTGTACGACAAGCCCAATGAAGCGGAGTCGCTCGTAATTCGCCACCTTTAACATCTACTGTTGCTCCACTTTCGAGTAAAAACTGGCAAACAGACAACCGATTATTAATCGCTGCCCAATGCAAAGGAGTAGTACCTTCTGGTGTACCTTCGTGAACAGTAGCTTCTCCTTGCTGGACCAACTCTTTTACTTTGGCCAAATCTCCACCTTGACAAGCCTGAATAAAAACCGAAAATTCGGGTGCTGGCGGTGGTTGTGCCAATTCAGCCTGACCCGTTGTTATATCAGTAGTCGTAGCTTGAGATTGACTCGCCTGCGAAACTATCGGCGGCGCATCGTTGTCACCCATTTTCGGCTCCAAAAAAAAAAAAAAATGTATATGATGTGTAAAGTTAAAGATCTCAGTTTTGTGTGGGAGCTTCGCCGTAAGAAGATTGTGGCGGGGAATACGCCGCTAAGTTGTTTTAACTGGGAGTTTTCAGAATCTTCCAGGAAATTTACTCAGCTCGAGCCGCACGGCTGTGTAGTTTTTGTTTTTTCTATTTATTTGTTGCCTCAGGTATATTTAATAATCTACACGTTCCAATTCAGCTGGGAAAGTAAAATCATTATCCTTTCGAGCCTTATCCATAACAGCCATGACCACTCGAGATTCTTCCCATGGCATGATATCAGATTGGATCTTCTTGTCTCTTAGACATCGGGCGCATTCATCCGCTTCGTAGTACATTCCCATTTCACTTGGAATTTCGGCCTTGTATACCTTACCATGGCCTTGATACCCAGGATTGCTTTCTTTCTTGTCCTTTGGAATGTCATCCTTCAAGAAAAGAGTGAATGATTCAGGTCGGTATGGAGCCCATTGCACGGTAATATCACCCTTGTCACCTTGGATTCGACAAATATCGTCCTCGGCAGACTGGGCACGGATGGAACAAGACGCAACACAAGCAACTCGAGATTCTGGAAACGTTAGGCTGATATTGGTAGTTTCGTCCACGTGGGTGTACTTGTTTTTTATCATCCCTGCGGAAACAATCGGTGGGACCTTATTGTTATCTGGATCGTTATAAGCAACCATGAAAATCCAGGTCAATGCATATACACCAATATCCAACAAAGCACCTCCACCAAGATCTGGATTCAAAAGCCGATGCTTGGTTGGGAAATTCTCCACGTCGCAATCCGAAGCGCAATCAGAAAACACCCGGTGGATCTTACCAAGAACGCGATCTTCAAACAGCATCTTTTGCAATTTCAAACACAATGGGAAAAACCGAGTCCATACCGCCTCCATCATGAACAGATTCTTATCCTTGGCGATTTGGATCAAGTGGTTGGCTTGTGCTTCGTTGAGAGTAAATGCCTTTTCACACAATACTGGCTTGCCAGCTTGCAGAGCAAGCTTACAATTCTCGTAATGCATCGAGTGGGGAGTCGCCACGTAAACGATATCAACATCTGGGTGGGCTACCAGTTCTTCATATGTACCAAAGCAGTCAACTTCAGTAACAATACCAAACCCTTCGGCAAACTCTTTGGCTCTTTGAGCAGCACTAGACGAGGCAATGGCTACAATCTTATGATTAACGTCTTCAACGCCTCGTTTGCTAGGACTTTCGAGCAAGTCTTTGCAGAATTTAGTTGCAATTCCTCCAGTAGCTAGGATACCCCATCGACAAGTGAATACCATATTTGTTTGTTGTTGTTGTTGTTGCAGAAGAAAGAAAAAAACCAAATGAAAAAGCGACTCTACCGTTGTTTAAGAACAAAATAGCGTGACATTCGGAGATCTTTTTTCGCGGGGGGCCGGCATCGGAAACGGGAAAATCCTACCCCACAGTCTACATAACGACAGTTTAACTACTTGGCCATGCCTTTCACAGCCTCTACAGCTATTCTGACAATTTCTGGGTCTTTAGTACGCTGAGCCACTGCTTTCAACCTTTCAACGCCTCCTCTGCTTTTCACCGGTTCTGGAGCACCGCCTACCACGATATTCCTAATCGCCACAACCGCTCGAATCAACAACTCGTTATCATTAGTCGTCGTCTGCAACAATTCCATCAGTTTATCCATCATCTTTGCTCTTTTGCCCATTACATCAGCCGCTGGCCCCCATTCAGAAAGCACAGCTAGAGCCCCAGCTGCGGCCAAACGAGCCGCTCGATCGTCGACATCTGTCAAGATTGAAACCACATCTAACCGAGATCCAGCTGGGCCGCTTCCATCGAGAAACTTTTCTGCACAGTGCGGCGACATGGCTAAATTGCATATCAATTCGATACTTGCCCGTTGTACTAATGCATTGGTTGAAGTAAGAAGCAGCTCGACTTTGCTAAACGCTTCCCGAACGATAGCGTCTCGTATGCTGTCGTCTCCAGCCGCTAGGTTTGTCAATGCTAAAAGCGCTTCAAATGTATCCAACAGTGTGCCTTCTGCGTACTCCCCGTCCAGCTGAGAAACAAGTGGTTTGATAGCGACGATAGGAGACACTTTACTGCTCAATGCAGTCGCCGGGTTCACCGAAATCATCGTTTTTGCCAGCCCACTAGCGGCAATTGAGTAGTACATGCCGTCCAATTCTGGCGATGTTTCATGAGGAATCAAAAGATAAATAATAACTGCCAGTCCACCTTGTTGGCAGAACTTGGCACGATGCGTTTTTTCCGTGACCAAATTGCGCAGTAACACTGCAACTGTTGCCCGGCTGGAGACAGTGTACCGAGGGCAATTCTTTGAAATGATTCCTGTAACGTCCAAATCTAGAATAACTTTGCATCGCGCAGTTACAATGGCGTCAGCTTCAGGCTCAGTTTGAACAGTCTTGCCAGCATAATTTTTAAGCTCCCTTATTCGCGTCTGCTCTTTGGAAAGTTTTGGTGCGTATTCAGTCACGTTGGCCAAAACACACAATGAACAATAAATCCATGGTGATTTGGTCAGATCGTCGGATAATACTTTCACTAGATTACCCAAAAGTGGTTTCTGATTAATAATTCGTTTCTTGACTTCTTTGAGTAAAGTTGTATATGCAAGGCCCTCCAATGCCACACCAAAGTACTGCGCACTAGGCCCTTCTACTACCGCTGACTCGAACATTTCACTTAATGCAATGATTTCAGATGGATCTTTCTCAGAGGTCGCCTTGGTTTTCACCAGGATAGATGCTGCTAGTAACTCTGTTGAACTTTCACCAGAAGTCAGCGCTTGGTTCACCACGGTTTCGAAATTCGTTGCAACTTGGCTTCTGCATTCCTTATTGACACAAGCTGCAGATAAACCTTCAAGAGCTGCAATTACAACAGTTTTGGATACAAAGTGGCTCTTGTTGAACTGTTGCTGTTGGATCTGTGGTAACGAAAACACTTCCTGGCCAATTGCCGCACTGATATGAAACAAGTTGCCTAAAAGTGCAAATGCAGTAATCAAGCTGTCTTTGGTATCTTCCAGAATCAAGTTCTCTTCTACCGACATCAGGGTACTTCTTGCCGTCTCGGGGCATAGTTCAATGCATTTTGCTGTAATGATCACCACTTCTGACGTAGCATGTAAGGACTTGCCGTTATACATCGACACAATATTCAAAATTCTCTCGCATAGTGCCTTATCTAATGACTTTTCTTCTGCCAAAAACTTGATGATTACCGTTAAAGCCTTCCATCCTTCGCCGTCTTTGCGATACTTTTGTAAATGATTCAATGCACAATCCAACACGTTAGTTCTAAATTTATTACTACCACCAATCACAAATGAATTCAATGCTTGTAAATCCGGGTCGGAATGTTCGAGCAATGTCGCGAATACTTGTGCTGAAAAATGATGCTCAAACTGTAGTCGGGGTATCTCTCGGATTAACGAAGGCACATTATCACGGTTTAGTGCAGAGCCGATAATCTGTTGTGCAGAACTATCGTCTGTCTTCGTTTCGAGTTTCTTCAACTCTTCTTTTAATTCTGATAGATTATCCATGGCAGTGAAAGTAGCTGATGCGTAGTAGTATGAACGAAGGGAAAGTGTTTCAAAATTGGGATCATAAAGGTGAAAAACCAAAAAAATTTGAAAATAAAATAAGGTCGTTATAAAAAATACGTCATTAAAACAAATTAACTGAAAGGTAATAATAAATAGGGGAAATTTCTGGACAAAAATAAAGCACTTAACCTCGCTTTCTCTTGGTAGTTGTATCTTTAAAGTCCTTTTCTTTCCGTGCTTTGGAACAAGAAGGACAATACCAAGTACCCGATGGTGGAGCAGTGAGTCCCACACAATCGTAATGGAACCATTCATATTGACAGTCGGGGTTATCGCAAGCAACCATGTTGCCAAAAGATACTTGTTGACAAGTACAATACAGAGTTTCCTCTTCATCACCTTGAGGATGCAGTTGTCTCGCGTAAGGGTTTTTCGGTTGCGGTGTCGTTGTAGCAGATGCCGGAGTCGCTGTCACAGCTGCAACAGCTGCTGCTGGAGTTGGAACTGTTGTCGTTGCTGAAGCAGGCCCAGTTGGAACGTCCGCAGTGGATGATACCTTGAGTCGTTTTGTAGGACGAGGGCCTACAGGTGTGGCGCTTCGAGATGACGCAGACGCGGCCGGAGATTGTCGAGTGGCTGTATTCATTGACCCTCGACGCGTTGGAGCTGCTGTTGTAGACGATTTTTGCGATGATTCGTCGTCATCCAAAGGAGCCAGTAACCCTTCATTCTCCAGTTTTCCGATATCGTCGTTTAACCGTTTCAAATGTTTTGCAACGATATACAACCCAGTATTGGCCAAGTCTTGCTTCTGTTGTTGCAGTTGCATTGCCTTTTCAAAATCCGCACGAATTTTAGGATACGTTTGGGCCTCTTTTGGGTTCTCTGTCAACGACCCATTGGCACGAATGAACTTGTGTAGTTGATTATCACGTTGTTGAATTCGTTTCCGAGTTTCGTAAAATTTGATATCTTTATCACCGATTTCTTCCAAAACATGCGCCACTTCCGCAGGCAAGTTTGCCACTATATATCGTTAGCTCACTTTCGCAATAGTACAAAACATACAGTCGGAAATGTACTGTTCAAGAACAGTAGCTGCGTCCATTATTGAAAATGTCTTGTGGCAAAAAATTCGAACTCCACGTACTAGCAGCTGTTATTTTATGGTCCTACCGCGTTGGGAGGTCGGAACTCCGAGGGATGCCTGCGGCTTCCTTCTTTTTGTATATTCCAATGTACGTTTCATGTACTAATATTACTAAATTTTATAGTAAATAAAAAAATATAAAAGTCCTTTTTAATACGATCCAGAAACCTGCCCAGTGGTTTTTGCGGCAGATGGCCCGGCAGCGGCCATCTCATCCAGTGAAACACCCTCTGGTCGCTTATGTGCACCGTCAGGTTTTGCAGGATAATGCTTCGATCCTACCATAACACCGCCTCCAGCGGTTCCAGTACCACCCTTTGCAGTCTTCTTTCGCATATGATCTTCCATTAGAATGTAATTTCTAGAGTTGGATTTGTAAATGGCGCCAGCTATATCTCCAACAATCGGAACGAATTGTAACCCACTGTCGAAAACCAAATTGAACATCATTTTAGATCGCAACGATGAAGGTAATCCACCATCAATTCTCTCTGCAACTCGAATAATTCGTAACCCTAGCCACGCGTTGACAATAAGTCCGACGACTGGAATCAGTCCGATCACAGCAGTCCAGCCGATTCGGAACCCACAAAGAGAGAACACCAAATCCAAACACCAAGCCTTCCGTCGCATACTCTTTAAACATTTCTCGTCATTTTTTGAAATACCTACTGGTAGCTGTCGTTTGATTTTACGATGTTCTTTTTTCCCGTCATCTTTTTGTACTTCGACCTGTAGAGATAGTTAGTTACGATCCAAGAACATAAACAAAAAATATGGACTCCTTTTTTCCCAAAAACATACCGTTGTGTAATACGGGTCGACTTCTGCCTGATTATTGATAATTTTATCGGAAAGAATCTTCTTTCCGGCATAAGCAGCAAGTTTAGACATTATTGATCGTATGTGAATGTTAAAGAGAGAAAAACGACGCTGAGCAAAGCAAATTTAGACTCGGAATAACAAGCTTGCTGGAAATCCGCTCTGCGCTCAACTCACGCCTCATTTCCTCTTTGTGTGTCCGCAGCAACGCAGCCTCCCGCCCTTTTAGAGACCGCATTTCATACGGCTGATTTTTTTGTGGCATTATTTATTTGATATGGTATTGCGATGATGAGGCGTAGAAAGTGAAGCTTTTTTTTTGTCTACATATTACAACGCTGAAAATTCTCTTAGTACAACGTAGAAACCCAATCTGGAGAAATCTTGGGAAACCGTTGAATGCTAAAACATTTAACAATAAAATAAATGGATGGACTTATGATAGTTTGCTACCTGTTGTTCAAACATCCTGTAGTGAGTGCTATAAAAGAATCGTCTATTTTTGTTTCATTAAGCTACGTTAATACTAAATTTCCGTAAAACATTAAACGCAGTGAGTTTCACCGTTGGCATGCGTATGGCATTCGGATCCTGCTTGAGTCTCGGTAGAGGTTGGCTTACTTGTAACAGTAGCCTTGTCATCCTTCTTGTCATCCTTCTTGTCGTCCTTTTTATCCCCTGTACAGCCCTTTCCAGGAACAGCAATGTCATAAGCGTATACATCCATAGCATAATATCTCAAACTGGCGGAGTTAGACACAGCTTTGGAAGAGTCCTTTTTGGCTAGTTCAAGACATTCGTCATAAGTATCAGCAAAATGACCGACTTGTTCTTGGTAGATTCGTTCAGTGTGGAAGATTCGATGTAGCAAATCGCCAGCCCAGTAGATGGTACTCTTTGAATTGGATACAGTGTAGCCTTGACTGCATAGTTGGAAGAGGTACTGTCGAGAAGTAAACGACAGGTCACAAATAACAGTCTGGTCAGTTGCGTTTTCACCCCTCCAATGGCCAGCATACCCGTCAATATCACAGTTTCCATCTGGGTTGTCGCACCGGAACAGCAGTCCGTCCTTGTCAGCATCGACAACAGTGGAGAACCACCCAACAACTTGAGACACAGTTGCATTACCAAAGTACTTGGTGTAGAATTCTGAAGAATTGCCGTTCTTGAGAGTGTGATCTCGAGCATGTGAAGCGAGCAACTGGGCTTCTTGAAGACCTCGTCTCAATTGGTTATACTTGGTAGCATTACAGGACGAGTGGATTGGAAAGTCTTTACTCCATCCTTTTCTCCAGTCAAATGCAGTGGGTGAGCTGTTCTCATATTGAGTTACAGTAACTGCACTATCATCTGTGGTGGTACTGGCTGGTGCGGCGCTACCATGACCAATTAGGCTCAAGCCGACCACCAGACACTTTGCAACATTTAAGATCATCTTTGTTTTTTTATCTGTTAATTTAAAGCTTTGGCTGATATGAAATTTGAAGCAAACTTCCTCTCATATATATACTGTGAACAGTTCCTTATGGCCCGTTCAATTGACCTTGACGGTATAACGCTGCCAAGAAACCTTTGAGCCGGATTGATCAATAGTTCTCGAACACCTAGGGAAACGGCGCCGTCTAATGTCGATACTTCTGCCGTTCCTCTCTGGTCAAAAAAACATGTCTTTCGGATACAGCCAGTCAATATGCAGCTAATGACAAAAAAAAAAACCATTTTGCTCGTAACCTCTGGGGTTGTTCTTGGCAGCCGCAACAAAAAAGCCCTGAGCCGTACCACATGTACATAATTCAGAAATAAGGCGACCTTATTTATCTGTGGCACATTTTTCAACCTCGTTTTAATCAACAAGGTTGTTCTTGGCAATTGCGTTAAATACCTGGACATGAGCATAATAACGCCATTTTCATTTTATTTCCGACTGAAATTGGGCCTTCGAACTACCCGCTAGAAACCCTCGTCCGTTTTCAACTGAACACTCTAAATGTATGCCAAGATCTTTATTTCATGGTTCAATATGTTTTGTTTTCGTACGTTAGAAGCAGACGGCACGGCCCAACTATCAAGGTCAGCCGGATGAAGTTCTCAAAGATATTGAAGTTCTTGGCAATTTGATTCATGGGGTTAACTATTGAAACATATATAAACTATCGTGTGTATGCAAATGGGAGTAGAATCCAAAAAACCCAAGTACTTTGTACAAACGCAAAACCATCATATCGACATGAAGATATCTTCTAGAATATTATCAAGTCTTTTGGCGGTCAGTTTAGCTGCCGCACAATCCACGGTTATTGTCACAGCTTATCGTAACCGACCAGGATATGAGGTTGGTGATTTAGGTGCCATTACTGACGGAGCCGCAGTGGCTTCAATGGGTGGAGGTGAACGAGTTACTTCTGCCCCTACCGGCACTGCTGCTGGAAGTGGTAGTGCTTCTGTACAAACCACAGCTATCACTAGCTGTCATTTCCATGGGACTGCACAAATGTGTATCGATGGAAGCGGTGCGGAGGGTTCAATTGTACCTGCTCCAACCGCTACAGGCGACGCTCCTACTGAATACACTGGATGTCATAGCCACGGCGATGATACATTCTGTTTGGACGATTCTGGTGAAGAGGTACAGTTTGTTGCGGAGGGATCTGAATCCTCTTCCTCGTCTAGTGGTGAAAAAAACTGTCATTTCCATGCTGGTGTTGAGCATTGTATTGGCGAAGGTGAAAGTGAAGGTGGCTCTGCTTCATGCGAAAAAGTCGACCGAGATTACAACATTCCACTTCGAATTGGGTTACTCTTTGTAATTCTAGTGACCAGTGCTATTGGGGTGTTCTTGCCATTGGCCTTATCAAGAACCATCAAGATTCCAGTCACTGGGACTATTTTCACCATTGTCAAACAATTTGGTACCGGAGTTGTGATTTCAACAGCATTTGTTCATTTGTTGACACATGCATCGTTGATGTGGGGTAATTCATGTCTTGGTGAATTGGGTTATGAATCCACCGCCACAGCTATAGCAATGGCTGGTATTTTCTTGGCATTTGTGCTGGAATATGTTGCTAACCGTCTGTTTAATAAAGGCGGTGGGGGAGGTCATTGCCATACCCATCATACCGATTCCGCAGATGGGTCAACAGAACAAGTTCAAGAGCAAGGCCCATCCAAAACCACAAGAGAAGAAGAAGGTCTTTCAGATAGCAGTTCTGATACCCAAGTCGTACCACTGGTGCGCCCAAATGACAAGGTCTCCGTTATGGTTATGGAAGCCGGGATTGTATTCCACTCGATCTTGATTGGTATCACGTTGGTTGTAGCCGGCGACTCTGGGTTCATCACGCTTTTTATTGTCATCATTTTCCACCAAATGTTCGAAGGTCTTGCGCTTGGGGCACGAATCGCGGCAATGGATAACCAAGGGCTGCTATCAAAGCTGATCATGGGGACAGTGTTTGCACTCATCACTCCAATCGGTATGGCCATTGGGATCGGTGTACTATCTCAGTTCAATGGTAATGATCCAAGTACAATTATCGCGTTGGGCACTTTGGATTCGTTCTCGGCTGGCGTGTTGTTATGGACGGGGATTGTGGAAATGTGGGCCCATGACTGGCTTTACGGATACTTGGCCAATGCTCCATGGATCAAGACTGGGCTTGCCATGTTTTCGCTGGTTGTGGGCATGCTTCTCATGAGTGTCCTGGGCAAATGGGCATAAATGACAAGATAGTTAAAACAGAACAACAAAACAAGAGTTACGAATTGATATAGAGACAATGTAATAATACAAAAATTAAAGCCATTATGGATAAATGAAATTAGAGATAAACGTACAGCAAAATTTCACAAACACGATGCGGCTGGGGTTTGGTGGAGAAATCTGAAACTTGCGGCGGTACCGGAACAACATTATAACATAAAATCAAATCGTTATTAATACACTAGCTACAATCCAAAGGCAAATATTGCTGGATACATAAAATAAAGAAAAAACAGAAAGCCACTTGCTTGTTAAGACTTGCCAGTGTCAGTTTGTGTAGCATTCGTAGCCGTCGATGATGGTGGAGAAGCAGATGAAGCGCCACCGCCAGCTCCTGTATTCACACCTGCTGCTGCATCTTGTCGCATATCTTCCAGTATTCGTGGCAATTGATTGTTCCGGTAAATAGCTGGCGGAGTTGGAACACCTTGGGGCTGCTCGATTAACCGCGATTGAAGTTTCAAGATATAATCTCGTAGCTGAATATTCTCTTCTCTCAATGCTTCCATAGTTTCCCTTGCCGACTTTAATTCCTTGACTTGGCTTTCTAGTTCTGTAATATACTGCTCTTTTCGTTGTCTAAACGCGCGTTGTGCTGCTCGATTTTGAGCTGCTCTCTTGGACTGCGATAATGGCCGACCTTGTCGAGTCAAAGCATCTGAATCTCCATCGTCTGCCGAATCTCCTGCCGGACTACCCGAAGCTGCAGCAGCGGCTTCGTTAGGCGATAATGCTTGTGGTCCTGTTCCTTCTGGTTTCATATTCGCAAGCGCTTCTGGACGCGGGGCGATTGGTCGATGTGTGGTTGTTGGAATCGCCGGATTCGTTGAACCGGTAGATCCTGTTGTGCTATTAGGGTTTGACATGTTTTCTTGATAAGTATTGGTGTTTTGTCGCTGTTGAAAGTGTGGATCGATTGCCGTCGGCGCTAAAACACGATGTTAGTATCCAAAATGTTGACACCAACATTAATACATACCAGCCTTTGGATCGTTCGAAGCTGTCCAATATGAGTTACTCATCTTGTTGTTATGTTAGTCCATGTAAAAATTTTTTTAAAAAAAAAAAAAAAAAAAAAAATTCAATAAAAATCGACCGCGGGAATCGATAACAAAGTGTTTGTCGTTTGCTTACTAAACTCCGACCTTTTCGTGATGACAGGAGCCCCGTCTAAACAGAAGTTGCAAGTAAAAATAAACGTTTGTCTTAAGCCGCAGTGAGCACCAAGGAAAAAAAACATACCTTCGAAACAAAAAAGCCGAAATAAATAAACAAAAGATTAAATATACCAAAGAGATGATAACTGGAAGTGTTCGTATAAGGAAGAGAAAAAAAAAACTGGTTTATAAAAACACGGGCTGAATGATGACAAGAAGAAGGAAAAAAGGGAAAAAAAGAAGTGGCAGGATTACTAAGTGGCGGTGGCGCGCGCCTGCTCCTTAAATCGAATCGCTTAGTCATAACCCGGAAGTCTTGGTTCTCGGTGCTCCGCCGCTTAAGTAAACCAACCAGCCACGCGAAGTAAAATTATTGTGCGACTGAAAAAGCGTAGTTTTCGCGTTTTTGTCTCTCGTCTCTTTTACATATCCACAGAGTTTTACCTTAATGAAGCGGAATTTTGATAGTGTCGACGCAGCTGAATTTTACCCTTCGCCTGAACCCAGCCCAGATGGCAAAAAACAGTTATGTTTTGGGGTCGAATCATACTTGAAAGCAAAAACCGTTCGGAGACTTCAACAAGCCCAGATTGATCTGGCTCAGGGTGTTAAGACGATACAGCAACCACTACAAACACGACAGGAACTTTGCCAAGATTGCGATCGCAATGCAGAACTAGAATCATGTACCGGCTGTAATCGAACAGTCTGTCGATATTGCTGCTTGATGCGTGGAGATCGCATCCAGTGCTTGTCGTGTGTTTAAATGCATTATTTATGAACATTCTTCAACCAAACTTCTGAAGTATACAACTGACAATTTTTTTTGTCTTTTTTTTTTTTTTCAATAACGAGATCAACGAATGAACTAAGTCCTTTTACATAAAAACTAATATCTATATATACGCGAAAAAAGAAAAACAAACATAAAGTGATACAAATACATTTTTTAAATGAGATAATTTTGCTGTTGTTGAGCAGGTTGTGGATTTTGCTGCTGAGTTTGGGGAAAAAACGATGTTGTAGGCAGACTTTCCAATCCTCCAAACGTTGGCTGATATCCGTTACCATTGGCATTGCTGCTAGGTTGTGCAAACATGCTCTTACGGAACGGATTTGGTCCAGTGGTTTGTGGCGCCATTCCTCCTGGCGGTTGTTGTTGCTGTGGCTGACGCGCAAATGGGTTAGTCCCAGTCCGCTGTAGCTGCACAGATGCTGTTTGATTTTGATTTTGAAATTGGGGTTGTGACTGTGATTGTTGCTGCGGTTGGAATTGTTGTTGAGGTTGAGTTTGTTGTTGGAACTGTTGCTGAGGCTGAAACTGTTGCTGGGGCTGTTGTTGGAACTGCGGCTGTTGCGGCTGCTGAGAAGACTGCAACTGTTGAAATGGCTGCGAACCTCCCGTATTTGAAGAGGCAAATGAGTTAGTCTCCGATAACGTCGGCAATGTCGACTGTCTCTTGAACGGATTTCCTCCAGTCGTCTGACCACCGAGCATTGACACTCGGAACGGGTTACTGCTACCAGTATTTGACCGTTGTAATTGTACTGTATTAGCACGCTGCAACTGTACTGGCTGCTGCTGCTGTTGCCACAAATGTTGTGACTGTTGAGGGTCCGGTGTATATCCACCAAACCCGGCACCAGTAAACGTATTCTGCAACGGTTGTTGTTGCATGCCGGTATATGACTGTTGTACGGCATTACCACCAGTAAAACTCTGTTGCAATGGCTGTTGCTGCTGTGGTTGTTGTTGTTGTTGTTGCTGTGGCATTTGACCTGCCATTTGTGCCTGAGCCTGAGCCTGCGGCTGACTGTACTGCATAAACTGACCGTTTCCATTCATACCATTCATACCTTTAGTTGCACCATTCTGAAATAGTATCTGTTGTTGCTCCAGATCTTGAGGACCATTTCGAGACGACGATAACGACGACGGATCAATCACACTTTCTTGCATTGGCACCCCGCCTGAAAACAAATCAATCAAGTCAGCTTGGCTCTGAGGTTGTGTATTCCCACTTTGAGCCCGACTATCCCCTTGAGATGTTCCAGCGGTGGTGGTGGTCGCCCCATTGTTCGATGATTGCACTGCCGACGCCGCCGGCTTTGGATCTAAAGCCTCCCCGGACCCATGCAGACTCTTTCGAGCTTCCTTTTCTGCAACATATTGACGATGGTTGATCTCAAAATCTGGATCATTTAGATAATCTTCTAGACTCTTCATCAACGAAGTCGGTGCGTGTCTAATATTAGGCACTCTGAGCTTGGTTGCATGCTCCAAATGCTTGGCAATCTTCAAAAATGCCACCACATTTCCTGTTTGTTTGGTAAACCCCTCATAAATATCCAACGCATGAGTTGCATCCACTTTGGACATTTCAAAATAATTTTCTAATAAATGAATCACCCCTTCGTTGAAAACTTGATATAATGACAACAAATCATTAACCAAGAGCCGGAATGCCGTCAATAGTACACTATTATTAACAACCTCTTCTTCATGGAACTTGCATCTCAACAAAGATTCAATCTGAGTATATACACTGTCACATTCCCGTAACAAACCCTTTTCCACAGACAAACCCTTCAATCTTCCGTGACCATTCTTTTCCCACCTTACATAGTCAATACCAGTCTTGCCAAACTGAAGTGCTCGCGTATGCAAATACCGAGCGTACTTGGTCATTGACACTGCCTGTGCATTGGTTTGTGCTTTGAGGTTTTCCAACATGCGGGCGTTGGAACTCAAATATTCCAATGCCACATCTGGTGCTCCATCTCGAATCATGTAATGAATGACGATTAAACTCTTGTACACAATAGTCCACGCGGAATCTTTGAGCCGGGTACTCAAAGCTGTCATAACCGAACGTACATCATTATCATACTCATTGTGCGTGGTTTGTAGAATAGGTTCGATATATTTCGGTTTTGGCGCTGCCAGCTGTTGTAATGCGTTAGTTTTCTCAGTCTCTTTACTCGTGCTTCCACTATTTTGTTGTTGTAAAATACCTTTATTTTCGTGGCACCCTAAGAATCTGTTAGCATAAAAGAACCCTGACGACCCTGGAATCTCATACCTTGACCACTTTCTCATACGACATAGTTGTCGGTTCTTTTATATTTTCCGTATATTCGGTGATGTGTGTGTTTTTTTTTGGTTTTTGAATGCGTGTTTCGTTGGTCAAACTGCAAAAGGGGAGGCTGGGTTTGGTTTGAGTTTTGAAGGTGGAAAGAAAATCTGGGAAGTAAAGTTCTAGTTCTAGTTCCGGGCCGGTTTGATATTAGTGGAGCGCCCTATCTGCGACACTTTTCAGGTTTCATAAGCCAATTGGAATGAGATTCAACAAAGTTTTGCGTAGAGATTATATAGTTTGATCAACAATCAAAATAAACGGGAAATACTGTCCAAAGTTTTCGATTCTTTCAAGGTTGGAGCCCGCTAATCTCAAAATTTTTTTTATCTGCAAAACCTAAGCAAAACTCAGTTTTTTTTAGGGTTCCGTTCCCGACGAGTCGTTTCACTTCCCCTTATTTTAGTTATCAAACAAGAAATATGGACGATAGTGCGCCGTTACTAGGGAGTATTAACCCTACCAGGTCTTTAGGATATGTCCTTTTATTGACTGTGATTGTTGGAGGATTGCAACTTTCATACTCCGCTGAGTTTGCTAATGGCAGTCCTTATCTACTATCTCTTGGTATGTCCAAGGCTCTGATGAGTCTAGTATGGATTGCAGGGCCGATTGCCGGTGCGATTGGCCAGCCTGTTGTAGGAATTCTGAGCGACGAAACAAGGTTAAAATATGGACGAAGGCGGCCTTTTATTATTGCTGGGGCTATCGCCACTGCCATGTCTTTGATGATGTTAGCATGGTCAAAGGATATTGTGGCGATCTTCACCAATAGTAATGATTCCGATGTGATCAAACACAAGACCATTCCTTTTGCAGTAATTTGTATCTACGTTTTGGATTTCTCAATCCAAGTGATTCAAGCTGCCACCAGGGCTTTTATTGTTGACAACGTTCCGACTCATCAACAGCAAAATGCCAATGCGTGGGCGGCAAGAATGATTGGCATTGGTAATCTGGTGGCATATCTCTTTGGATCTTTGAACCTACCAGCGAGGTTTCCTTGGCTTGGAGATACTCAGCTCAAAGGGCTAAGTGCATTTGCATGTGTTGCACTTGTGTTAACAGTTGCTCCTGCAGTATTGTCGATTCAAGAACGGGATCCAAACACTGACGACACTGTGACCCCAAAATCTGGAAACAAACTAGTGCAAATCTGGAATGATACCTGTGATGCCGTCAAGAATTTGTCACCTCAGGCTCGACTGGTATGTAATATCCAGTTTTTTGCCTGGGTTGGATACTTCCCCATGTTGTACTATGCAACTACGTATGTTGGGGAAATGTACTGCAAGCAAACACTGGATCTACGGGATCCATCACTACCGCCTCTAACAGGGCATGAACGTGAGTTGTTAGAAGAAGAAGGGACCCGTAAAGGTACTCAAGCCTTGGTCGTTTATTCACTATCGTCTCTGATTTTCAACTTTTTATTGCCCTATATCACACAGGAGAGTTACCAAACCAGGGAGCTCAATCGATGGAAACTATCCATTCCAGGCTTGACAGTTACAAAGGTTTGGGTTCTGTCACACTTGTTCTATGTAGTTTTGGGGATTTCAACATTTTGGATCAAAACTTACCATGCGGCTACCATTTTTGTGGGGCTGCTGGGTATCAACTGGGCAGTATGCCAATGGGCGCCATTTACAGTGATTTCTCAAGAAGCGTCTCGAATCAAGGACAAGAAAGTTCGAGGCGAGACTATCCGATATGAACATCGTGCAGGAATTATCCTCGGGGTGATGAACATTTTTGTTTGCCTACCTCAGATCGTAGCATCTTTAACTTCGTCAACAATTTTCCGACTGGCTGAAACCGCTAACCAGGATGATGCAGGGCAAAGTATCGGCTGGGTATTCAGATTCGGAGCGCTTTCCACTCTGGTTGCTGCATACCTGAGCTGTTTTATCAAGAACCCACAGGAACTAGATAAACTTAGAGAAGATTTAGAATAGAAACATGTAAACCAATGAACAGTTGAAGCATTAGCCGCCGAACTCTGAATCTGCCCGGGAAAACCTGGCAGCATTTGCCGTTGGGAGATGAGCTACACGGGTTGGTCGGGCATCTTTTTTTTTGTTGCGTTTCCCCAGATATAAAAAGAAGCGCGCGTAAATAAATATCTGGTTTCTCGATTTGTTGGAAAACAAGTTCCTTGACATCCACTTTTTACTATTCAAACAATACAAAAACACAATGCTCTCTCGGGTTGTTTCGAAGCGTTCTTTATACACTGCTGCTCAAGTAGGAAACTTTAAGGTTCCTCCGATCAGTAACGAACCAGTTCGAACTTTTGAGCCTGGTTCCAACGATCGAACTCAATTGCTACAAGCTCTTGAACGTGTAAAGAGCTCAACTGAAGATATTCCATTGGTGATTGGTGGTAAGGAAATCTATACAAAGAAGCAATTCACTCAAACTTCGCCATATGACCATCAAAAGGTGTTGGCTAATGTCAGTTCTGCTGAAACTCAACACGTCAAGGATGCTATCAAAGCTTGTGATTCTGCAAAGCGAGATTGGGAAAACGCTCCTTGGTGGGATCGAGCTTCTGTATTCTTGAAGGCAGCTGATTTGATCAGTGGCAAGTATCGATATGATATGCTTGCTACTACCATGGTGGGTCAAGGTAAAAATGCCCACCAAGCTGAAATTGATAGTACCTGTGAATTGGCCGACTTTTTGCGTTACAATGTCAAGTACGCCGAAGAGTTGTATGCTCAACAGCCAGTTGCATCTTCTCCAGGTATCTGGAATCGTGCTGAATACCGAGCTTTGGAAGGCTTTGTCCTTGCAGTGACGCCATTTAATTTCACTGCAATTGCAGGTAATTTGGTGGGCGCACCTGCATTGATGGGTAACACTGTTGTCTGGAAGCCATCCAGTTATGCCGTACAATCCAACTATTTGCTTCAAAAGGTGTTTGCTGAAGCTGATGTACCAGATGGTGTAGTAAACTTTTTGCCAACTGAAAACCCAGGCCCATTCTCTGAAACTGCTGTATCTAACCCAGACTTTGCCAGTTTGCATTACACTGGGTCTACCAAGGTGTTTATGGGATTGTATCAACAAATTGCCCAAAACTTGCCAAACTACAAGGGTTATCCACGAATCGTTGGTGAAACCGGTGGTAAGAATTTCCACGTTATCCACGAATCTGCCAACGTTGCTAATGCAGCCAAGAACACTGTTCGAGGTGCATTTGAATTCCAAGGTCAAAAATGTTCTGCTACTTCGCGAGTGTTTGTCAGTGAATCTGTTTGGCCAGAATTCAAGAAGGAATTGCAACAAGAAGTTGAAGCATTGCAGGTTGGTGATTCTACCACTGTCGATGGGTTCCATTCATTCTCCGGCCCAGTTATCCACAAGGCTTCGTTTGAAAAGTTGGACAGCAAGATTAAAGAAAATTTGAAGGATTCTGACATGGAGTTGATTGCTGGTGGTAAGACTGATAGCTCTAAGGGTTGGTTTGTTTCTCCAACTATTTTCAAGACCAGTAACCCAGAACACGACAACCTTAAGACTGAATTTTTTGGACCATTGGTTACTATTTCTGTTTTCAAAGATGCTGATTACTCCAAGACTTTGGATAGCATTGACAAGGCCACCAAGTATGGGTTGACTGGTGCAGTATTTGCCAAGGATAGACATGCGGTTCAAGTGGCCCATGAAAAGCTCCGACATGCTGCTGGTAACTTTTACATTAACGATAAATGTACTGGTGCAGTTGTTGCTCAACAATGGTTTGGTGGTGGCCGAATGTCTGGTACCAACGACAAGGCTGGCTCTGGCAACATTTTGACTCGATTTGTGTCTACCCGAAACATTAAGGAGAACTTTGTGGAGATTCCATCTGTTTTGTACCCATCTAACCAGTAAAAACTTGTATGTAACTTTGATCGAAATATAATATATTACAATTCCATATTTTCGGTGTTTTTCTTGTTTTTTTTTTTTTTTTTGCTCGTTTTTTACGATGAAACTTGCATGATTCTACATCCGGAACTGCGCCGCGGCTAATACTGAAAAAAATAAATAAAATACAGTATACACGTACTCCCCGCACATTGCATTAATTATCCCACCAAGTTTTTCATTCGGGGCCAAGTGAGACAATTACTGATTCAGATCGATGGGCAAGAACCTTTTTTTTTTTTTTTTTGTTCAATTTCGCAAATTCATTAACATTCATATTCATTCTATCTAGTAGCCGGCCGTTCAGGTACATCAATCATGCCTGGTGGGTATTGACCATGGAACCCTCCACGACCAATCTCTTCCGCAGTCAAATCCTTCAAAATGCGGAACGGACGAGCTCTCCAGATAATAACATGACCCGACATGGCCTTGACCCAGATGGGCAATGCCAGACATTCCCGGGCTAGCCAGACCCAAACCCAAGATTTGAAAAATGATCTAGGTTCAGAACTTGAATGATTAGGCGAGTAGTACCTACGGACAAAGTAAGGAGGGCTATTCGTCCGTTCAACATTGTCGAACGCAATCAGGTTGTGAAACTGCCAGTAGTCCACACCACACCATGCCAACATATGAAGGCCAAAAAACCACCATGTAAACAATCCGTGGCCGAAAAATACTGCAAACCCAAACGCGCCAAGAAGCCCACAGACAATACTTTCTGTGGTAGGCTCGGACATTGTAGCCGCAAGCACCATGTACCGCCGCACTCTTAACCATCGCACTCGACGGTCTAGATATCCTTTCAAAGAAACGTGACCTTGGGGCTGGACGACAGAATCATGTGTCATTGCAGTACGCCCACCAGCATCCCACAATGCTCGGGCAATCATGTTATCCTCAGCAATATACTCAGCAAACCCTCGAATGCCTCCTGCGGCTTTGTCCAGATCAGTCTTGCGATACAAGTTACTCTTACCCGTTACACATGGCGCCAATGCTACAGCATTAATAGCAGTGTAGAACTTGGCGTGCGCTGTAAGCATGAACATCTCGTCAAGCTTTGCCCCAAAGTTGCCTTCCCATCCTGGCGCAATCGACATTGCCATTGGCAAATGATGAACCAATTTCACACGTGGATCTTCGTTAAACGCTTCAACAGACCGTCCTAGAGTTCCAGGAGAAACCCATACATTTGAATCCAGAACCCATAGTATATCAAATTTCGCTTGATCATAAGCCTTGGCGAGATTGTTAATCTTGGGGTTTGGCCCGTAATAATCCGAACCAATCAACAACTTGGCATCAACATTTGGATACCTACTGATAAGCTCATTGACAACAGATACCGCAGGATCCGATTCGTCTTCGACGCAGAATAAAATCTCAAAATTGTCGTATTCTTGTTCTAGCGCTGAGGACAAGCATGCTTCCATTTCAGTGTCGATACCTTTCAACGGTCTCAAAATCGAGACTCCTTCTGTCACTGGATCCAATTGAGGATCGTGAGACTTGGTATTCCTCCGTCGACTGGTTTGTTAGCCTTGTTTTATCTTTCATTATCATTTCTCATACATCACGGTAGTGCCGGTACTGGCAATTCCAACCACCACGAAATACCACACAAAGGATATAAACGCCAACATTGTCACAATCATTCCATGGCTGCCACGCTCTCCATGTTCACCATCATCCGCAACGACTTTTGTTACCAAACTCAATGCCAATAGCATCCACCACTTCATTTTTTCAGACCTGCTGTCATGTATTTCCTGTCGATCTAAAAAAAATTCAGTTGATTAATGCAAACTACACGCGCCCAACTCGCTTCACAGATTCTTTTTAAATGCCGGACCTCCCGGATGTGACAAAGCGGTGGACCGATCGAATCTCACTCCCGGCTGAGTCATCATTTTGCTGAGTCACCATTCAGCTAAGCTAATTTCGTAAATGCACGCTCAGCTCCGCCGATGACGCCTCATGCACCTGAATTTCCCCCTAACTAACCCACCGAATTACCGGTCAACCCGCCGCGCCTTCTCTGCAGCATTAGCTATGCTGGCGCGGCGTCGTTCCAGGCTATTTCTGTCCCGTCATATGAATCAGCCGACTTGGTGATATCAATTCCGATCAATACTGCATTTGAACAATCTGTGCTTTATTCATAGCAGATCGCTGAACCTCGCCATTCTTGGCTGGCTTTTTCTTGTTCAAACCTGTTTCAAACCGTTACCCCCGCATTATAAGACTGTTCAGTAATGTTATAATGAAGATATAGACTTGAGTTGCAATTTTGTTTTCACAATTTTCAGCCCCACTCTCACTTCGTATCTGCCCGAAAGTCAATAGCTGTCTATCAATATGTCTTATTGTCCATTTCAACAGACCAAACTCATTAGTTCATAAATGAACACTGCAGGACCCTAATTATAAAACCCTTCTGCGGACTGCGACAAACCGGAAGAACAAAAAAAGCAAGAAACCGTAGAAATAACTAGAAACATGAAGCATGCAATGCACTGTTTTGTTGGAAGTTGTATATGGCTCAAAGTGGCAATGTGACAGTCCTATGTTACTTCCAACGCCCTTTTTACCCCGATCTCCAGTTTATAACCAGCCCAATTCCCCCCCACCCGTTTTCTTCGGAGTAAAATTTTCTCACCTTTCAAATACATTGTCCAGACCAGTTTTGTTAACTTTTACTGAATTTATCCGCCTTTTCATCTTTTCGTTGTTGTAAGTTATGCCACTCATCCCCAATTATCTCGCACATCTCCGATAGGAAAAAGGCCCAAACCTAGTAACTAGATGCGAAACATACCTTGGGACCAACAAAAAAATTCAAAAACAAAAAGACTAACCGAAAAGTATCATCGAAGACACTAACTTTGTATCTCCGTTTTTTACCAAATTCTTACATCTTCTTTGTTGTTACCTTTTTGATCCGTTCATAAAGTGACACCCAAAACAGGTATGAGTTCAAAATCAAAACAAAAGAACGACATGCCCGCGCCGCCCACAAAGCGTCGTCGGCAGAACAAATCAAAATCAAATACAGATGCTCCAGCGTCTACCAACAACAACAACAGCGCATCGCCATCGACAACTGCAGCACGACCAGTAATAGGGGTTACTAGATCAATCTCAGCTTGTCAAAGATGTAGATCTCGTAAAACTAGATGCGATCAGAAATTTCCGTCATGTACTGCTTGCTTAAAAGCTGGTGTGGAATGTGTGGGTATAGACGCCGCAACGGGCCGTGAGATTCCTCGATCATATGTATCTCATTTGGAAGATAGAGTAGCGTTTTTGGAGAACAGATTGCAGTCCAGCGGAGTTGATTATGATGAAAAAGCTGCCAAAGATGCAACAACTGCGGCTTCAAAGAATCCAAAGAAGCGTGAAGAACCCCCTCCTCCAGGTGGTTCTACTGCTGCTCCAGCGTCAAAAGTTGGAAATCTCATGGCATCAGTGAAAATGGTTAACGATAGACCTCCACGTCAAAAACTAGGTACATTTCTGGGCCAGTCCTCTGGATTATCATTTGCTCGAATTTTATTCACTGCGGTGAAGCAGCAACAGCAGAGACAGAATATCGCTCTCAGTACGAAAAGCGGCTCAACTAGTAGTCAAGGGGGAATTGTACCGACGACGAATAGTAATAATCAGCAACAACAACAACAACAACCAACGACACAAGCACCTCCACCGATACCGGAAATTGAAAAGCCAAAGATAAAACCAGCGAGATTACCAACAAAAGAAGTTGCAGAACAATTGTTATCAGCGTTCTTCTCTCAAGCTAATAGTCAACTGCCGATACTTCATCGAGAGGACTTTGTATCGAATTATTTTGTGCCGATTTATGGGAAAATTTCATCAAAGGTATCATTAGCCAGTGACTATACAACAATGGGTGTCGAAATGTCTGATGATATGGATATGGACTCGTATTATTTCAAATATTGTTACAACGTACCAGAACCTGATAACGCTGACGAATCGACATTGGGCATGCCAAATCCTTGTTTGTTCTTTTTGAACATGGTTTTTGGTATCGCGACTTCTATTCATCAACAGCAGTATCCAGCACATATCAGTGAATCGTATCGTATGGCAGCAGCTCATCATTTTGATGCGGTTTTTGCATCGTCAAATCGGCTGGAATCTCTTCAAGGGTTGTTATTGTTGGCACTTTATAGCGTCATGAGACCGGCCACTCCTGGTGTTTGGTATGTTCTTGGTTCAGCATTGCGATTGTGTATAGATTTGGGGTTGCATTATGAAGGTGGGTTGAAATCCTGGTCCAACCATCATAATAATAGTGGATCAGACCATAATGTGAACAGTGGTGGTATGGAATTCGACCCAACTACTTTGGACATGAGAAGGCGGTTATTCTGGTGTACATATGCCTTAGATCGTCAAGTTTGTGTCTATCTTGGTAGGCCGTTTGGTATTCCAGATGAATCTGTCAAGGTAGCATTTCCTTCAGAGTTGGACGATGCCATGATTAACCGTGACAATCAGATCCAGGGTAATATTGCAGATTTCACCAAAGAAAGTTCAACATCACCGTCGTATAAGGCAGTTGCATTGTCAATGTTTAAAATTCGACAACTCCAATCAGAGATCCAGCGAGTGTTATACGATTGTTCGGAATTACCAAGGCGATTCAAAACCATGTCAGAATGGAAACATGCCATGACGAGGAAATTGGAAGACTGGCATGATCAATGTCCAAAATCGAATCGAAAAATGAACTGTAACTTTAATGTGGCATTTTTTGAGCTTAATTATCACCAGACCCGGTTACTACTCTATGGGTTATCACCAGGGAACACCACCCCGACAGTTGAATCGTACTTGATTATCGCAGATGCTGGGGAAAAGGTGATCAAAAAGTATCATGAATTGCATCGAAAGCGGAATATCAATTATACGTGGGTTGCAGTGCATAACTTGTTTATGGCGGGTACCTCTTACTTGTACGCATTGTACCATTCACCGGAGGTTCGAGCGGGGACTAGCTTGGAAGAAATCGATTTTAATACACTGGCATGTATTCATGTGTTGAGTTCTATGACAGATCGATGCGATGCTGCTGCTGGATGCAGGGATTCGTTTGAATTGCTTACTGCAGCGATCATGAAGTTGTGTTATAACGAAAAGGCTGGCATTGTGATGAATTTCCAAAAACCCCCTAGTAGTGATGGCGCGGCTGCGAATCCTCCAGTGCAAATAGGACATACTGATCCCGTTGCAGTGGCACGTCGACAGTCAGTGAAGCAAGGTCTGAAAGATGCTGATGAGATGGATGCGATTGAAGGAGGTGCAGAAAATGTAGCTACACCGATCGCACCACAAGCAGTAGCGCCTCCTCCACCAGAAGCAGTAACCTGGCCTATGCCGGATGATTTGGAATTGTTTTTCCAAGAAGCAGCGCAATTGGAGGGGATTTCACCAGATT
Organism: Blastobotrys apis; assembly: GCA_030557665.1. NCBI lineage: Eukaryota > Fungi > Ascomycota > Dipodascomycetes > Dipodascales > Trichomonascaceae > Blastobotrys > Blastobotrys apis. The sequence continues at coordinate 71,695 of JAKTPN010000348.1, forward strand.
CGATGCGGACTAATGGACATGGTACCAGTCAATCACCAGAAACTTGGTATTCAAATACCAATAGTGAGCATGAGGGTGGTGATGCCATGATGATGGAGCATCATCAACATGACCGGCCTCAACAACGGAATGACCAGCAACGTATTTATGATTTGATGAATGAAGTTCCGTTAGCTCCAATTTGGGATCAGTTTTTCGCTACTTCTGCTCATCAACAACCTGGTGGTGGGAATGCAACACCGGCGCCAAATCCGGGGACTCCAATGTCAGATATGCTTGGACAGAATCGATGGCCATAATGAAAATGAGGGGGGAGTAAATTATTAAATTATTTGTAATGTTAGTATAATAGAGAATAACGAAAGAATAAAATTGATCGTATTTTCAACTTGAGATTGCATTGAGAAAAACCGAGGATTTCTGTTGGATGATTTGGACGTACCGTTCATCATGGAACGGGCGAGGGTCATCTACAGCGGAGATTTCTGTGGCTTGGAGATGCGACTGATCTGTCCAGTACCCGATGACTTCTATGATTATACCGATGTGTAGGCACGAGCTGGCCATGTTGGACCCGATAAGTGACGTGTCTACAAACAGCCGCGGTTTGTCTTCCAATGCCAGTAATCGCAACTCCCTTACAACCAGCTCAGCATGTTCCAGATGGGTGTCCATGTCGAGAATTGCGTACACTTTCACCAGATCCGTGGCGGCACCTTGATGGTTGATTCGTGGTGCACTGGCGCATAGCTGAGAGACTGTTAGCAGTAGCATGTCACAGTTATAATTGGGACGAAGGATTTGTGCGGCTCGTCTTTTTAGATGTTTTTTTAAATAGTGCATTCAAATGTCTATTATTACTTTGCATTCTTCTTCTTTTTGGGCTTTTTCTTCCTTGCAGTACGGTCTCTCTCGCGCTGCAATTCCTGTTGTCTACGATGGGCTTCCAACACCAACCGTCTTGAAGGTTTGATAATCCTTCGATTATAACCCTCATCATTAACACCGGCGATTTCGCGTTCTAAGACCATAAACTGTTTTGTCAAGTCACTCAACTCCAACGCTCCATCCGCCCGTCGTTTGGCATGGTTGGCCATGACGTAGCTCACGTCCGGCGGGCCCTTGAATGCTTTATACACTGGTGATTCTTTGATGATCCCCCGACCTGGCAGCCCTATACAGTTGGCCACTGCAAACGCTGCAGGTGAGGGTTTTACAAAGTACAGATGCGCAGCAACCAGTTCCAGCAACTTGAGGTCAATCGGTGGAGGCCGTCGTCGTCGGTGGTGAAATAACCTCTGCGCGTCGATATGATACGATTCCGGCTCGTCTAGGATCATGTAAAAGGATTTTAAAAATGGCCGCAGATCGGGTAAATGCTCTCGGGCGATTGTATAAGCATGGTCAGAGGTCACTAGGTTGCATATTAAAGAATATACCAGTGAATAATGTAACGTCCCGCAGGGAAATTCTGCAAGCTCGATCCTATCACCGCCAAAATCTAGGTTGAACCCACAGGGCAGCCCACCAAACACTGTATGGAAATACATCAATACTCGCGACGTATCTGCCCAATGACCCACCTCTGACATGGCGATTTTCATCTCTTGTTCCTGTTCTTCCGTTTCTCTACCTGACCCTTCAGCTAGCCAGAACAATTTTCCGTTGAGATTTGTCGGTACATGGAGATTGAATCTCCATACATTCATCTTCATTTCCATCAAGATTTCAAACGCATTATTATTCGTCCGGTTTTCGTACCCTTGGTAAGCCTCTTCATAAATATCTGTCCCTTTACCGCCGGATCCTGCGATTTTTTGTTTCATGGACTGTGTACTGTGTCGGTAATATGGTGAGTTTTCATACAACTTTTCCCTCACAATCGTGCCAGTGACGGTAACAAGATGCTGCCAGAGCCGTTTGTTGAATACACGAATGTTATAAAAATGCGATGCCGCCCATGCGATTGCATCTTCGACCCGTTTCTCTTCATCGTCCAAGATCGGCAGCCGATGGTCTCCAGGAACATTGACCAGGTCGTCCATGTGGTCGCCGTAATTGATCTCCACTCGGCGAATGTTATCAAGATAGTGATTCTGTTGTAGCCGGCCCATGACGAGATGTATATAACCTCGGTCGCCTTTATCTTGTAATGAAAAGGTGCTTTTCTCCACCCTTTCCATCAACTTGTCGATTTCAGTGGACATTTTCTTCTGCTCTGCAGTAGTACGGATACTCATGCAAAATGCCTAAACTGGGTGTTATAGTACTAATGAAGCGGAAAAGGGCTTGCACTGCATTTTTCGAGACGCGCG
>JAKTPN010000349.1:0-65983 GCA_030557665.1 Blastobotrys apis
GCGGGTAATATGCCATGTTCCACGTGCTCAAATGGTTATACTCCAGAACAACCAACTGCTTCTGCTTCTGAAAAACCGGTTCAACCAGCTACTCCTGCTGCTGAACAACCAACTTCTCCTGTCGCTGAACAATCAGCTCAACCAGCTACTCCTGCTGCTGAAAAACCAGCGGCAACTCCAGTCTCTGTTCCAGCTAAACAAGCTTCTCCTGTTCAACCGCAGGGTGCGGGTAATATGCCATGTTCCACGTGCTCAAATGGTTATACTCCAGAACAACCAACTACCCCTGCTTCTGAAAAACCGGTTCAACCAGCTACTCCTGCTGCTGAAAAACCAACTGCTCCTGCTGCTGAACAACCAGCTACTCCTGCTGCTGGACGACCAACTGCTCCTGTCGCTGAACAATCGGCTCAACCAGCTACTCCTGCTGCTGAAAAACCAACTGCCCCTACGGCTGAACAGCCGGCAGCAGCGCAAACCTCGGTTCCAGCAAACCAAGCTGTGCAGTCTCAGGTACCAGGTACTGTGAAACCGAAAGTCACTGTGCTTTGCACTGGTAATGTATGCGAGACCAACTGGCCAACAACACCAATTGCGTCGCAAATCGCTCCGACACAAGAAGAGGCTGCATCGTTGGCTTCATTGGTATCAGGAGCGACTGTACCTACCGCTTCAGTAGAAGCTCCAGCGTCTGCAGTTGTCACGAGCGCCTCAACCCAAGCTGCTGCTGAGACTTCACCGTGCATTAGTTGCCCCGAAGGTCAGGTACCGACTATGACCCAAGAAGATGTGGCTCCTGCATCGGCAGAAAATGGTGTGACATCGCCATGTAGTGAATGCTCTAAAGGGAGTATTGTTCAGACAATGCCATGCGAGACTTGCACTGGGAAGGAAGTAACTGCTCCAGTCACTACTGCCACAGCCGGCTCTGCTCAAGTCAATACAGCTCCAGCCAATTCGACTGTAGTGAATTCAGCTCCAGCCGCAACTACGCCAGCCATTGAACAAACAGTGTGTGAAACTTGTACGTCGCATGCGGTAGCCTCGGCGAGCCAAGCTCCGACAGCCCAACAGGAGGAAGTCCCTTGTGGGACTTGTGCTCCAAAAGTAGTTACTGTGTCTACATGGTATTCTTGCTCAACTTGGACTAAGAACGCACAAGAAGGTACTGGTCCTGCTACAGCCGAAGCGCCGACTGAAGCTAATTCAGAGATTGAAACCCCAGTCGAAACTCAACCCGTCGAAACTCAACCAGTCGAAACCCAGCCAGCTGGAACCACAATTACAACGCAACCAGCTGGAACCACAATTACAACGCAACCATCTGGGACCACCGTTGTAACTCAACCACTCGAGACTCAACCACAAACCACCCAATTAGGGGAGTCTCAACCGCAGACCCAACCAGGAAAATCTCAACAACAGACCCAACCACAAACCCAATCAGCTGAAACAAACCAAACACAAGGATCAACTAATGTGGGTACACACACCGGTAGTGATGTGACTGAAGTTGCCTTTGTAACTTGTCCGACATGCTCAACGCATATAGTCACCGCAGAAACTTCCGTGTCTCCTCCTCCACCAGGCGCCGCCCGGCCAAACCCATCGCATCCAGCATTAGCCAGTCTTCCAGCTAGTCCACGAAACGAAATCCCAACGAACAAGCAACAAGCATCAATGCCAGCAGAAGAAATTCCAAGCGGCGCATTAGCACCAGCACGTGCTTCCAAGGTTGCTCCACCGCCAGTTGCGCCGTCTGAACTTTCTGAACTTTCTGTGCCAACTGAAGAGATTCCACAAGCTGAGATGCCAACCGGCACTGGAGGTACACCAATAAACCCGTTTGGACCAACTAGTATACCAGGAATGGAAATGCCAACCGGCACTGGAGGTACACCAATAAACCCGTTTGGACCAACTAGTATATCAGGAACGGAAATGCCAACCGGTGTACCAACTGCAGGCTCAGAAATTCTTCCAGAGCTCAGCGGTACTCCAATGATTCCAAACCTTTCAATTTTGTCAACACGGCCTGCTAAAACTGATGTAACGTTTCCAACTGGCGCTGAATTACAAGTTCAACCAGAGGCGTCTGCTCCAGCAGGTGGTGAAACAGCCCCTGCTGAGTCGCCATGTGTTGGTGAAACCTGTGCACCAACAATACCAACAGTTCCAGACGAATCGCCTTGTGTTGGTGAAACTTGTGTGGCAATAGCTCCAGTCGAATCACCATGTGTTGGTGAAACTTGTGTACCATCAGCCCCAGCCGGTGAGGCTCCGCTGTCGCAAGCTGTTCCACAACAAGAAGAAGCTCCACCAGCAGAAGAACCCTATCCTTTGCTACAAGGTGGTGCTCCATCGATTAGGCAAATGCTTGATATGAAGGTTGCGGCTCCAGCATTGGGTGTTTTGATGTTGGTGATCTAATGTGCTTGATTTTTTCTTTTACTTTCTGAAGGTGTTTTTTGTTAATTTCCTCGATTTCGTTTCTTGCTCAATCTTTTATTTTCGATTCTTACTGTGAGAGGGGGGTTATATCATTTTATTCTTTTTTACATTTCATTTTCTGGTTATTATTTTTCGATTCTTTGGACATTCTTTATTATTATTGGAATCATTTTTTTTCCTTCTTTTTTTTGATTTCTTATTCGTGGAACTTTTTTTTTGATATTTTTTTAGAATTATTTGTTTTAATATATTATTATAAAAAATAATTACCTTTTCGTTCATTATTTTTGTTTATTTTGCATTGCTGTTTTTCATTATCGGTTCACTATAGCTTCATAAAGTCGTCAAGGTTGAGTCCACTATTGGACATTGATTGTTGACTCTTATTTGCGACAAGTTTTTGTAATGACGACAAGTTTTTGCGCGTCTTGGCCCGTTTCTTTGCATTTTGGCCTGTACTTGGTTTGAAAGTTTGATCTCCAGAGTTAGCAGCAACACCGGAAAATTTTGGAGTATTCATTAGCTTGATTTTTTCTACCGGTTCGGCATTGACGTAGTTACATTTCAAGCACCGTTTGGCCAGTTTCATTTCGCGGTTCCATCTGTGCAACTTCTTTTTTTTCATTTTTCGCTGCCGCTGTCTTTTGTTTAGGCCACCTTTCGTTCTCGTGGGTTCATCCAGTGTTAGTCGTGTAGTAACAGTTAACCCAGGCAGAAATGGAACACTACATTTTGGGCAGATCTGTTGTAGCGCTTGGGTAGGCATATTAAGCCCTGACTTGGCGCATTCTTGTAAGCAGCGTAACTCCAGAGATGCCGCTAGCTCTGGACTGTGTAATGCTACCCGTGAAGCTTGGTGTAGATGCAGCTCCATCTTGTGTTGAGAGAAAAAAAAAGGAACAGAAACTAGTGATAAATCCAGTTTATGTCGTCAAAATTGGAACTCCCAAATGATTCTTCTTCAACGCGCCGCACCAGAACCGTCTGGCGAATACAGCAGTAGTTGTGCTGCAGGCTTCTTTAATTTAACGATACCATTAACATACAATTTCCATACAAGCGGTACAATTATAGCCTACAAATAAATCGTTAGAACCACCCCTCTATTTTATCACACTTTTAGATAGTTGACAGATTTTAGCGCCCTAAAACGTGTACATGGATCCCCAAAATTATAATTTAGCCGCTCGCCGGCGCAGGCTCACCATCAGATCAGATGTTGTAGCAAAATGATTCATTCGTCTTCATTCACACCTACAAAGACAACTATGGGACAACAGATTGTAGTTCTAGGGTATGACGGATTTATCAGTACAAATTCAGTATATTAATTAGTCCTAGATCCGGTATTATCGGGTTGTATACTGCTTATCAACTCACGCTTCAGAACAAGGCGCGCCAAGTGACGGTATTAGCTGAGCATATGCCCGGCGACCAATCTGTCAACTATACTTCACCATGGGCAGGGGCAAATTTTTCCTGTGCGTCTGGAAATGATCCCAAGTCGTTGAAGCATGACAAGAACTCATATATCTATTTTGATGGGTTGGTCGAAAAGTTTGGTCCGGCAGCCGGGGTTGATAAGTTGCCAATCGCCGAATACTTTGCAGAAGGTGAGGAGCCATCAGAAGCCAAGATCCAGTCATTCAAAGCGTATTTGCAAGACTTTGAGGTTGTCAAAGGAGGTAAAGAGATGCCTGCAGGCACTGTTTTCGGTATTAAATATACCACCTTCAACTTCAACACACCAAAGTTGTTGGTGTTCCTGAAGAATTATCTGACCGAGCATGGCGTAAATTTTGTGCGAAAACGGGCGGAACATATCAATGAAGCGTTCTTTGCCGATACAAAAGTCGTATTCAATTGTACTGGTATTGGAGCCCGTCGGCTTGGTGGGGTTGAGGATGCTGCGGTGTACCCAACCCGTGGACAGGTAGTGGTGGTGAAGGCACCGCATGTGTACGAAAACATGGCCGTTTCTACCAAAGACTTTGTATCATATGTGATCCCACGGCCATATTCTGGCGGCCATGTTATCCTTGGTGGGTATCAAGACATTAATGACTGGCGAGGTGATACATTTGGATACCAAACCAAGTCGATTCTGGAACGAAATCTGGCCATGTTGCCTAAACTTAAAAACAAGCCGATTGAGATTGTTCGTGAAGCTGCCGGGTTACGACCAAGTCGAAAAGGTGGTGTCCGGATTGAACGCCAGGAACTGGACGATGGTAAATATGTAATCCATAACTATGGCGCCAGCGGTGCCGGATATCAAAGCGGATATTCCATGGCTGCAGACGCTGTGGCTTTACTCAAACCGGACTCCAAATTATAAAGAGAGAATCAGTCATACACGTATATTTTTATCAAATAATAAATACAGTCATTAGAAATAAGAGCGCAAATATCAAAGTTAACCGTCATGATCTCCTGGATCGTTTAGCTGTGATCGGTTGTTGTTGGGCCAAGTCTTCATCAACCATTGCTGCTTTTCTCTTGCCTTGTAGCTTGTTTGTAATATCCTCCAGTGGATTCCGCGTTTTAGTAGTTGAGTCGGTATCAGAGTCGTCGCTTCCGTCGAATGAAGACTCGCGACTGACTGGAGTCAATGGCATGCTTACTTGTGGTGCCCGGTCTGGGCTGAACACTAGAATCTTGCTATTCTTTGGTGTGCATGGAGGAGAAGGCATCTTCTTGGCTGCTGCTTTTGTAGAAGCGTTCTTTTTGCTAGTTTTGAACTCTAATACAGATTGGTCGATGAAGAAGTTTGGAATATCTTCCTTGAGTGATCGCACCCAATCATCACAGCTACCTTTGATATGATAGTCAATCACGTCTTTCCACATGGATTGAGTATCCGTGCTGTTAACATAAACCACAATTCCTCCTTTGGCCTTGACTGCCTTGGCCATTGACCGTACAAGTTTCCGAATCCCCACCACTTTGAGCGACGTGCCCATGATTACCAAACAATCCGGGTTTGCACGCAAATCATTGGCCGTACACTTGCCAATCATTTCACCATCAGGATGCTCTTCACCATATAGAACGATATTTGGTCTCAGGCTACCCACTCCAGTCTGTCGCTTTCCGGCCTCTATTCGTTGCTGTTGTACATCCCAGCATGAAGGACACGTTGGTGCTTCACCACGATCGCATGTTTCTTCTTGGTCTGTCGACCAATCACATTCATAAGCACAATGCATACATTTGAGCTTATCAATATCCCCATGAAGCTGTACCACATCTGGCTTTTCTTTTGGGTTTACCCCTACCGACAATGCGCGTTCCACTCGTTCCTCCAAGCCGTCGATATTTTGTGTATAACAACGCAAAAGTTTCCCTCTTGATTTGAGTCTTGATAGAAACTTGTGGGTATCTGTTGGACGCGCTTTTTGAATGCATTTTCTTAGTGACGACATGAAAGTGAAAAACACTCCAATTGACGTCGCGTTGGAGAATAAAACTGTATCGAATAAATCTTTCCCTTTAACCACAGCATTTGGATATTGATGCTTCACCATATTGTATAGCCCATCGTTTGATCTAAAGTCTGGAATACCCGCGTCACAGGAAATACCGGCGCCAGTAACAGCAACAACTTTTCGAGATTTCTGTACTTTAACGGCAATCTCACGAATCTGAGAGCGGACTTTGATATCCGTGCTATCCAATTGCAGTGTCGTTATCGTCATTATTGTGAAATGTTTGTTATGGGGACAAGCAAAAAGTTAAAAGAGTGAAGGGAAAAACAAAAAAAAAAAAACTCTCCTTTTGAACCGGTGGATGGATGGGGCATACTCGTTTTTTCTTGTCTTGTTTTTCCTGTTTATTTTGTTGCTATGGCAACAATAGGCGTGGCCCGTGCAGCGGGTGACGAACGCCAGACGTTATTCACAGAGCCGCAGTTCCGGGAAAATCGAAATAAGGGGTAGGATTTCAACTTTTTGTGTACGCCAAACAGTGCTGTCAGGGGTATTTGATAGACTATTTATACGTCTATTGGGTTTTTTGCCATTTTAACGTCGCTTCTCATACTGATATGCCCGGATTATTGGGAAATATAAAGGGGCACTGCGGCTTGGGCAACATCCCGGCAGAAAAAACTACCGGCACGTACAGGAAAAACCGGGCAACTGATTTTATGACGCGCCCAACCAGCGGTAAAACACCTTGAAACGTCTGTTTTGGGGTAAGCAGGATTGGTTGGTGGTTAGATTTTAGATGAAAAAAGTGCGGCGCGGAAATCGTCGAAAGCAAAATTTTGTTGTTTTTATAAAGCTATACGCGTTTTTTAGTACCGAGGTAGTAAAGTAAACCGTGGATTTTTATCCTATGCCTTGTTTCTCATGCAGCTGGTGAAATCTGATTTCGGCTTTTAGCGGCACAGCGTTCAAGGGCTATATACATGAAAGTCAGACTTTATTTTGGTTCAATTTCACAATTTTCCAGATGTTAATGAGCCAGACAGCTAGTTTGAGCGTGTTCGGTGGTCGTCACCTGTTTGAATGCGGGTAACAGCCATGTCATCCTACTAACGAGGCCCAACTGACTCATCCATTACATCGTAATGCGCAACATTGATCAAATCCGTAATATTGAATGAACCGCCATATACTGCCTCCTCAATTAGTGAATGCTAAGAACTAATATAAAGAATAACGAGGAAAATATTCACAGTATTCGAGTATGTCCAATAAAGTCGGCGTGAGAGCCGCATCACTGAAAGGTTATCTTTCGCGTTATAACGAAACAACTCTCAACCCAGGATGACCGCAGAAACTGCCCAGAATATACCGACGGATTGTAATTATCTCCAGCCAGTTCTATAACGCGTATAACCGCAGCAGCCAGCCTTTTGTCACATAAATCGGTGTCAACGGTTGAGGCTGCGCGCCCGCAGGTCCCAAAACTTCCTGCCAGGACAATATCATCAAAATGCTCCCTAACTCGGTTATACATATTTCAGTGATTGACGGCGCAAACAAAAAGAAGGGGATAAAAGTATGAGCAATACAGAATCGCCTTTGCAACAGGTGCAAAGAGGTGAACTGCGTCCAAAGGTCTTGGATCTTTATGATCATTTGTTTGATGTATGTACTGTGGTTGTTTTTTGTTGTTTTTATCCAATAAGAAATGCAAATGGAGTGGCTATGCTGACGAAAAATTCACATTTTAGGATACGACAAAATCAACCAGTTATTGGAACGAATTTTTCTTATTAAGATGCAACGCAGAAGTTTTGGCAGGAATTTTGAAAGAAATACCACCGGATCAATTGATCTCACACAAAAATGTCACACGAGAAATGATTGCCAATTCGGTGAAGCATTTACGCAGCAAGGACCTCGCGGTTGTGGACAACACTTTAGTGATCTTGATGATCCTTTTACAATGCATATACGAAAAGCCATTCGTAAACTATTCATCTGATGTGATTGATGTGATGGCTGGTTTGGACAATGTGGATAAGCGGATGAATGGCATGTTGGAAGGGTTTAGCTTAATTATACAACAGGCGCCTCCCCTGAACACTCGAGTATCAGCAATCAGAACAGCGACAATTGCAGCAGGTGGTGCTTATCAAACGAGCTTGGGGACCTATTTCACGCATAAAGACATGTTTGGTGCGATTATGGACTTTATTCATACACCCGGTACCGACATGTATGTCGGCGATGCATTTTCGCTGGTAGGGTTGTTGGCGAGTTTTGACAAGTTGGAAACTCACAATCCTTATAGAGTGAGGCTGGCTGATTTTATCGACAATGCAACAATGGTAAGGATCGTTCAATCTGGGGGTCATGTCTGGAAAATGAGCTTAGACAAGTATAACCTAACTCAGGGACCTTCCACCTCATCGCTAACTTCATGGATGTTCGGCGGTAATAATAAACAGGATGATGATGACCTGCCTGAACCGCACGGAACTGTATCGTTGATCCTCGCTACTTTTGAATTTATCAATGTTAATAGGACATTTGCTCGACTATTTGTGGAGAGTAAAGCTCCACCGTTGAATGGTAATCCGGAAGAGAATTCACAAGAGCAGCAGCCCCCATCCCTGTCGTTATTCATCACATTATCCTCGTGGTTATTTCAAACCCAACACAAGTCGGTACGGACATGGACGTATTCAAGAATAGCGTTGATGATTCTACGGCTGTTGGTTGAAGAGGGAAAGACGGTTTCGAAAATGTTGGTGGATAGTCAGCATTCAGCAGTCATTTCCATCAGCCAACTACGAGGCTCGTCCACCACTTCAATACCGTTGGTGAAAACAAAACGAACGTTAATGGAAGGGATTCTAGATACGTTGCAATGTTGCCTTCGATTCAACACGAAACGGTCAATGGATTACGAAATGTATAATCTCGCGTTGACGGTAACATTTCAAGCCATTGCATACCTCCGATCCTCCAAAACGCGGCTGGATTACCACTGGAACGAGATTTGGCGAACGTGTATTACATTAATCAAGTTTATGAACTCGCACCCAGATTCTTCGCCGCAAGCTCGCACAGCCGCAGAGCTGGTGGCTATGATTTTGGCTACATGTTTGATTCACGGAGACACAATCCTACCAGATTCTCAACAGTACGACGATTTGTTCTACAAGCTAATTGAAGCCGCGTCAGATTTGCAAAAATATGCCAAATTATACGTTCCCGTACAGGACAATCCGGCAATGGGGGTTCTTACCGCCGCATGTAACCACTACAAGGTTTTGTTAGATCAAAACAAGTCATCCAAGGCATTTTCTGCACAGCAAGTCTCTCAAGTTATCAAACAAGGTTATCAAACTCTATCTTTACATCAATACGCATCAACCACAACCACCGAGTCTCGCCAAACTGCTTATCTCTTGTACGATTCCATGCCACGATTCAAAGAGGCTGATGAACGATTGTTCTTTAAAAATGCCGCGAAGGTTGTCATTTCCGATGTGCAAAGTTTGTATGCCTGTATATAGATCAAGCAAGAAGAATGAAAGAATGAAACCAAAATAATTACAAAACATTAAGGAGGGGAAACATTATATTAAAAAAATTAGGATGCCTGGCTATTTACAGCAAGTTCCATAATCAGCCGAGTAGCTAAATGCAAGAATGGATATGCGCTAAAGGTATCAAACTCTTGAGCTCGCTTTGGTTTTGTTCGCTCAACGTTAGTCTTTTCGTTTTCATCTTCCCATCCGTCAAACTTAAAGTCTACCAAGTAATTGTTTTGCTCCAATTGATACAACTGAATCCGCATCTTCATCAATTCTTCACCGCTATGCTCTTCTTCATCATTGGCTTCCTGTTCCGGCAATCCGCACTTCCACCGAACATGAATAGTCCACAAGTCATCCTCAGTTGGTTTAGCCCATTCGGCACCCAAATTTTTCAATGCACGATAGATTTCTCCCATAACGTCCAATGGGTAAGATCTGGAACGAATGCCAAAATGCCATCTTGTCTTGGACTTTTTACCGGAAATCGGATTAAGCTTCTTCATTTCTTTTGGCCCATATGCTGTCATATTTGCGCGATGATAAGCTGGTAACGACGATGGAAGCACAGCAATAGTGGTATTAGGTGTAGCAACCCCTGACGTACCATCCAAAGTCGCTTGCAAGTGATGGCTATCAAATGTCAGTGCTGGAGTATTACCTTTACCAAACGGCGTTGCTGGTCCTCCAGTCGGCGTCGAAGTTGACGGAGTTCTTGAATGTACCGACTGGCCTGTATTTCCTCTGGCTCGCCGCGAATCTTCATTATTCTTTTCCAAATACTCGTCAATCTCATCATCACCGACCATTCTATTGTCCTTGAGCAATTTGTATGCATCTCTAATTTCTGCACCTTCGCCGCTATTCTTGCGAAGAGCTTCGTATACCTGATCCTTTTCATACCCCATGGTCTTGCCCAAAGTCCCCACCAAACTATCGTCAATCTCCATTTCAATGTCGTCTCCTTCTGGTGTGGTAGATTCTGGCAATAAATAAGGTTCAATACCCGACAAAAACCATTCGTCTTCCATGATTTCCTGGACAGTTATTCGATTCAACGGGTTTACAACCAACATTCGTTGAAGCAAATTCTTGGCTCCATCACTCAAAAATGATGGCAACGAATAAACACCATTGCTGATTTTCTTGAATAGTACCGGAATGAATTCATCATCAAATGGCAATCGTCCACACAGCATAACGTACAAAATCACTCCACAGGACCAAACATCAACCTCTGGCCCAGCATATAACTTACCAGAAATGACTTCTGGTGCAGCATAATTGGGCGATCCACAAGATGTTTTCAAGAAATTACCATCAGTCATAATATTAGACAGCCCAAAATCTGCAATCTTGACGTTGAGATTTTCATCTAGCAACAAGTTTTCTGGTTTCAAATCTCGGTGTACAATCTTGTGCCTATGGCAATGCTCTACTGCTGAGATAATTTGCTGAAAAAACCTTCTACCTTCACCCTCGGGCATTTTCCCACGTTGAACAATGTAATCAAATAATTCCTTACCGGCAAATTCAATGACCATAATAATCTCGTCCTGACTCTTGATCACATCATATAATTTAATAATGTGTGGGTGTCGCAATAACCGCAAATACGAAATCTCCCGTTCTACCCGTCCCTGCATGTCACTTTTTGCTAGTGTCTTCCTGTTGATGATCTTCAAAGCAACGCGCTGATGTGTTGCCATATGATATGCCACTGTTTTGGTTAATTTGTTAGCGCCTTTGGCTCCCTGCTCCCTCTTGTTTCACAAAACAAACAAGAGGGAAAAAAAATCAGACAACATACATTTTACTTTACCAAAGGATCCTTCACCAAGTGTTTTGATAATTTGATATCGGCCAATGCGTTCGCCAGTACCGCCTCCTTCGACGTCTGGCATTGTATCTCCTGAAGGGATGGCTGGAGGGTGTTCTCCAGACATTATAATTGGTTTGATGTAATAACAAGTAACGGTTAAGAGTGTAACTTGCAGTGCGCCGCTATTTCTTTGGGAGTTTGGTTGCAGCCCTTAGAAAAATACTTGTGTTAAACAGGACTCGAAATGAGTTTTTTTTTTTTTTTTTGGTTTGGTTCGGTTCGGAGAGCGTGGCGCGAGCCTGTGATGACCTGAGATAGCCTGTTAAAGATGTGCACAGCCTTTCAGCCTTGGACAAGGGATATAGAAGATGATTGGTAAGGTCCGGCCTCTGTCGGGTAACATGTGCTTTAGACTAAAAATTCTCAACAGACTCTATATTTTTGATTTATTTATTATTTATTTGATCTAATCCTAAACTATGTAATAGAATACCTGCTGCATTTTGTCACTTTTTCGTGTTCATATTCTTAAGTTTTTATAGGGGGAAGAAAAAAGTCTCCGATTAATTACAAATTCCCACTTTTTATATTTCGTCATTTCTCTCTCCATTTATAACCCAATTTTTTTTTTTTGAAGACAACCAGCAAAGAAAGAAAATATGGATTTCCTTTTTTCTCCTCAAGGCACTACAGACAGCAACAGTCAATACTTTCAGCCGGCGGACCCAGTCTATCAATCGGGTGTGCCCTTCAACGAGGCTGGACACCAAAAGCAAGGCAGTCAGAATGGTTCTGCTGGTTTCCAGATGCCCACCCCTCAAGATTATAATGCTACTATAGAAACTGATAGTAGCAGTATCAGCCCTGATGGGAGCATACTTGGTTCGGGAAATGTTGGTATTAAAAGACCGACTTCACCACCTGACGTGGATAGTGAATCAAAGCGAAAAGCTCAAAACAGAGCAGCTCAACGAGCATTTAGAGAACGGAAGGAGCTCAAAGTCAGAGAATTGGAAGAAAAACTAAATGCTGCTGAGCAGCGAATGCAGAATCTGGCAAAGGAAAATGAGCGGCTAAAGAAGGAGAACACTGTAATCACGACTCAGAATCAAGTATTACAGCAACACGGTTCTAAACCAACTGCCGGAAATTTGAAAGCATCTTTCCCTCCCGATGAGTTTACTAGTACATTATTAGGAACTCAAGCGATTGAGTCGCAAGAGTCGTCGCAACCGTCGTTTATCGTTTACGATCAGATAGAGAAAGGCGACGTTATGCTAGGCGCCGGAGCAGTATGGCAGCAAATCATGGAATCAGAAGCAGATGATATTGACTTGGAATTCATCGTCAAGTTCTTGAAGGAAAAGTCTCGGTGTGACGGATTTGGACCAGTATATCCAATGAAAGAAGTCTCTGCAGCGATTCGGATGGCGGCTAAGCTCAAGGACAATACTTATTAGGGTCATTGTTATTGCTAGTTCATAGTGGCTACGGTCTTTTTTTTTTGTTTTTTCGTTTTTTCGTTTTTGTTATTTGCATAATAATGTGTTATATATGATTGGTATTTATTGTTATTGATGGGCTATTCGCTTTTGATCGGAGTGTGTGTGATTGGACCAGTATTGATGTAAGAGCAGCAGCAATCGGTATGCATTTGGTACATACCTACGGACCTCCCCGTGGTATAATTGAAGATGGGTGGACGTTACGCTGATGTTTTGCCCTTTTTTTGTTTATATATAAGATCTCGATGCGAATTCCCGCTGTAAAGACCGCACAATGCATGATTCAAACTATATTCAGTGTGGCTTGATGTCATCACTCACTACGCAGTACACGGTCCCACCATCCAACTGTTTGTATATTTAAAAGTGCGGATGAACCTGCAGAAGAAATAGAGGCACAATTTCCAGATTTCTGAGGTGGTGGACATCACCAACCACCAGCACTGTTCGTCATCACCGATTTTGTCCAGAAAGTGGGTGGGCGGCCAAACGGTGTCAGGGAGATAGGAGTCTAACAATAGTTATGCTCTATAAACTCACGTGGTAATTGGCAAGATGTCGTTTCGATGATATACCATCGTGCCATCGTGATCTGGTTTAACGAAATCTATACTGATGGCTATGACAATCGACAGATGCGCCAACTCTACAGCCGCATACAACAAATATTCACAAAAACACATTCATATCATTACTTACTCTGTTTGCCTTTTTTTTTTTATTTTTTTTTTTAAAAAAAAAAAATTTAAACAAATCTAAACACAATCATATACGTCGTTAATCCATCTTCTTATTGTCACATCAAGCATGCGAGTCGCCATCAAGATCATGTACCAAATTTCGTTGGATCAATGGAGTTGTTTCATCCATAACATTCTTTTTGCAAATCGGGCACGTCTTTCGTCGACTAACCAGCCATTTTGAGATACAATCAGAGTGAAATTCATGATCACATGGTAATCTCATCACTTTGGATATTCCCGGAATGTAATCTTCCAAACAAATTATACACTCACCCGAGCTGACCCATACTTTCTCTGGTCCATTGTTGCTAGTAATATTAGCGGTCTCCCCTTCATTATTACGGATGGGACGTCTATTGACCCAAACCCTAGTAGGTAAACTTTGAACAAACGACTTTGGAGCACGTTCCTTCATAATTTTGTAGCGCCGGTGGAACAGCAAAAGTCCGTAAATTAACGACAAGGAGCACAGTGGCGATACCAATAAAAATATCATGGTATCAGCGATCGGGGATGAATCTGCCCCAGCATAGATCGTTACTATATCTAGAGGCCGCAGAGTCTCATAAGAGTCCAAAGACACAAACACTGATGGGATCTGAGAAAGGTCTAGTTCATCTTTTGTGAACATTGTGACCAATCCCCGATGGCGTGCATTATCTCCAACAATCACTGCAACTGCACCCCATTCCTGCAGTACCAAAACTTTTTCATAAAATCCACAACCTCCTCTATGGACCAGTGCTATCTGCCCTGTTAAATCTTCATAGTCATCGTCGATACTACATCCAAGAGATTTGACTTGTGTTAACGTTCCAGTAAGGCCTAGGCTTTCGTTTTGATTTTTTCGAACAGGAAGACGCGGGCCAAATGTTGCAGGTCTTGCTGGTAATGACAAGTTTGTACCAGGAGTGCTTATAGTTGCTGTTAATGGTAGTAATACAGGAATTTGAGTAACATTCGAAGCCAGTCTTGATACATTTGTGTTGTTGAGTAGTAGCCATAGAGTACCAGACCCTACCGAAACAACCACGCCCAAGAACAAAATCACCGTTTTAGTGGTGGAGATCATGATGGAACAAGTGCTATGACTGTTGAACAAAAATAAAATGTCGTAATAATACTACTATATAGAAACTGTCGCAAGTATAAAATGTTCTTGTTGTTTGTTGTGCTCAGTATGAAGTGTGAAGTCACAACAAATAAAGGGAGAATTAAAAAGAATGGACTGATGAGGTGGAGCGGTCGGAGCCGGCTGGTGGAACGTAGGGGGGGCTCACCTGAGCAGAAGGCGAGTGGAGAAGCACAAAAATATTGAGTAAATAAAACAAAGCAAGTGTCCCTTTCTACCTCAGTAAAATTGGATATTGTTAGTTCAGCTCTCCGAAAAAATAAATCGTTCGTTTCGAATGTATCATCTCAGCGAATAGACACCTTTTTTGTTGTTTTGGCTCTCGTGGATATCGATGCTCTATATCCTAATTTTGTACCTATAGGATTATTGTTATTGGTTTTTTCTCGGGGGCTAATAATATATTCAAAGCATCCAATCCTGCATACTGTACAACCATAAAACGCGTTGAGGCTGTTTTTGTGGCACAATAAACGTTAAAAGTGGGTGAGGTTTAGAGTTCTGCGCACTTGGGGGTAATGACGTGTTTAGGGGGTCGTTGTTTATTTCCATATGTATAGCTATTTGTATTAAGATTCCATTGTAATGGTTTGAGAACCGAAGGCATGTCTAGATATATATCCCACGGGCCTCAAGAATAGTAACTGGTGGGGACAGTGGAGGTGCGTGCATGTTCCAGATCCTCGGATGCGACGCCAATCTAGCGGAGAGACGAAAAAAGTATTTAAACTGTGATGCGATCTTGTCGTTTTCATTCTAGATACTCGTCTGGCTGAAGTCCATGAAAGATTACAGCCCGGATAAAAGCCTGTCCACATTCACTGTTCAATGGAAGGAACATATGATCATGTAACATTTAGTCAAACTTTGAAGGGCTGGGATTGACCTGAAGGGGCCCGGGCTAGCTAGATTTTTATACGTGGTTAACTTCCACCTCACCTTGAAAATCAAAATACCAACCTCTTCCTTTCATTAAGATTCAGGTTGCCGGAGTTGTTTTGCTCTTTCATTTAGGTCATAGGATCGGCATGTATGGGTGTGGTGGGACTTCAGTTTTGCCGTCGCATCATTTGCGGATAATAAAGACCTACATAAACCTGCCCCGCATAATTAGAGCTGAAAAAGAATGAAAGTTCTCAAAATTTATGCGGATGTGCATTTTAGTGTGAGATTTGTCGGTTTTATCCGTGCTGACGGGCGTAGTGAATGCCGGTTTAGAAATCCTCCATTTCATGCGGCTCGTGCGGCTATATTCTCGCCACCGAAAAAATCAGGTGCCACAATTAAGCGGCTGCTGAGTCACAATTTCCTTCTCTTAAAACATCCTCACATCCATATTTTTTGAGCACTTAAAGAGAAGGATCCCCGTTCTAAGTGCCAGGGTAATCCTGTTACCGTTTTTGCAGAGCTGTTATGCTGTTTAGCTGCGGAGTGGTAGACATGCCTTTTGACACATCATCCACAGAGCTTTACGGAATATCAACACAAATATTCAGAGTTCTAGTCGGACCACTTTAATTCTGATAGATAGCCCTAATTTGTCTGTCTCCATCACCAAGCTAGCTGGGGCGTCTAAATAAACACGAAATAATTTATTTTTCTATTTTCCATTTCTCGGGTTTGCGCCCGCCACAAAAAAATTAGCAGCGTATATACGTTTGAATTCCCAACTTCCAACAGTAACAAACTCCACTTTATTAGTCGCCCGAATCCTTTCAATCTTTTTTTTTTTTCTTCTCGTATATTTATTCCGATTCGCTTAAATCTACGTATAACTCAACCATGGCGGCCAAGCAGTATGGCGTTACTCCGCCGATTTCTACTGCTCCTTCGACTCAAAAAGAGATTGAGCTAAATAACCAGCTGATTGAAGAACTCAAGGCACAGGGATCGTTTGAATCGGAAGCGGAAACGCGAAAGCGAGTAGAAGTCCTCAAAGTTCTCCAAGAAATGGTTCAGGAATTTGTTCGTCAAGTGAGTTTAAGTAAACATATGAGTGAAGGTATGGCAAAGGATGCTGGTGGTAAGATCTTTACATTCGGTTCATATCGATTGGGTGCATATGGTCCAGGATCGGATATTGATACACTGGTTGTTGTGCCAAAGCATGTTACAAGAGAACACTTTTTTGATGTTTTTGAGAAAATCATCCGGGCTCATGAAGGTTGTGAAGAGTGTACTGCGGTTCCTGATGCTTATGTGCCTATCTTCAAGGTCAAGTTTATGGGTATTTCGGTGGATTTACTTTGTGCCAAGTTGGACGTGCCACAGGTTCCAGTATCATTAACATTAGAAGACAAGAACCTGTTGAAAAACGTCGATGAAAAGGATTTGAGATCATTAAACGGTACACGAGTTACAGATGAAATTTTGCGCTTGGTTCCTAATCCAACAGTGTTCAAACACGCATTGCGGGCGGTTAAAATGTGGGCTCAACGAAGAGGTATTTATTCAAATGTTCATGGTTTCCCTGGTGGTGTAGCTTGGGCTATGATGGTAGCTAGAATATGCCAATTATACCCAAATGTTGTTAGTGCGACGATTGTGGGAAAGTTTTTCAACATTTTGACCAAATGGCAATGGCCACAACCAGTAATGTTAAAGCAGGTTGAAGATGGGCCATTACAAGTTCGGGTGTGGAATCCACGGTTGTATACTCAAGATCGATACCATCGAATGCCAATTATCACCCCAGCATACCCATCAATGTGTGCTACACATAATATATCTGCATCTACAGAGACAGTTATTCTACAAGAATTGCAACGAGGCGGACGAGTGGTGGACGAGATTATGACCGGTGCTAAGAAATGGTCCGATTTTTTTGTCAAGCATACATTCTTCACTGACTACAAGTACTACTTGTCGATTATTGCATCTACTAAAGGTACTCAAGATGACCAACTGAAATGGCAGGGGATGGTTGAAAGTAGATTACGGCATTTGGTCAACAAGTTGGAAGTTGTGGACGATATTGAGCTTGCTCATCCTTATGTCAAGTCTTTAGATCATAGTTATAAATGTGACAATGATGAAGAAGCAATGAAGTTGGCAGATGGTGCCATGCCGGCTAATAGAGATGCGGAAGGAAATATTACAGTTTGGACGTCGACATTTTATATTGGGTTGAAGTTGAAGATAGATAATAAGCCAGTCAAGGCTAAGAAGAAATTGGATATTCAACGGCCTTGCCGGGAATTTTTTGAAGTTTGTAAACACTGGGTATCATACGATGCCAATATCAACAGTGTTTGTATAAAGAACGTCAGAGTGTATGTTGTCCCAGGGGTTTTGTGTGGAGTACTAACGTGTTGAATTTTTTTTTTTTAGATATGATTTGCCTGACGAGTTGTTTGATAATCCAGAAGATAAGCCAAAGCGAGAAAAGAAGCGAAAGCTGAAGACTGTTGACGTAAGTTGATGATAATTACCTGAATGTGTTACTGACAAAAAAACAACAGGGAAACGCAAAACGACCAAAGAGTGGCAATATGGAGAATGATGAAACTACTAATAGCACTGTAACTACTGATGTAGCTGCATGACGATGATCTAGTTAGAGAAGTGTAAGTTGTTATAATTTTCTGGAGTATATAATGCGGCAGATTTAGTCTTCTTTTTGTGAGCTATTAATGTCTTTAAAAACGTCTAGTTTATTCGTGCACCCGTGGCAATTATTTCATACCGATGCGCTAGTTTTTTTTGCTGATGGGTTTTTTAAGTGTGAGAATTGTTGATCAGATTATCATTTGCCTTGTTCATCGAATTATAGAAACAAACTCCTCAAAACTCTGGAACTACCGGTATGGTTCAGTGACTGCATGCATGCGCTCATTTATTATTCGGGCATGGTGAATATTTTGGGCCGATTCCTGCTAATTCTATGCTTAATATAGCTGCAACATGACACTTCTCTGGGTATAGATATAGCGGGGAAGATGAAAAGCTTGGCAATGCAAGTCTACTTAAATGCGAAGATTACAACAAAACAACGTTTCACGAATACGAGCCGCATAACGCCGCACATGGTTTTTTAAGTGGAATCAAGAGTCATAAATGTGGATTGTGGTGTACTTGACCCAACACATGTCATAAATTTCTTAGGAGGTGGTTTGGCCAATGGGGAATAAGAAGGCGCAGTGAAAATAGTTGGCCATGCAGCGGGGTTCGAAACAATCTCACATATTTAGTTTTTGAGGATTGTTCAATTTGGAAGACAAATTATTAAGCCAAGATAAATGTGCGGGCTGGTCACGAGATAATCACTATAGGTAAAGCCCTTGACCGCCAAATCTTTCCGATAAGTATAAAAGTTGTAACAACTTAACGACTAAAATCTTTGAGGTGCTATGTGGTGTAACGCAATGTGATCTATAGCTATGCAGAACAGGTGTTAAAACACAAATACGAGATGTTTCATGAATATATAGGTCGATTGTTTTGACCAAATCAGGTCAGTATCACTCGGCATCCCCTTCCCCTGACAGTGGTAAATTGTGTGCGGCGTACTTAGATCTAACTAGATTGGGCGACCACAATGTACAAGGCAGTACACAGACATTTGCGACCGATGAGGTGCTGTCTAAAATCCCATCGAAATTAAAAGACTTAAGAATATTATAAATAATAGCCCATATCTTGGTTGAAAATTTGATATTAATATTGTAACTGCAACTGCAAACAAAAAATAAATCAATGAAGCTCATCACACTCCCTACTATCGTCACTGCGGTTGTGGCAGCGGGACTACCATTGCAACCACGGAGTGGTGATAAGACTGTCAATTTCCCACTATTCTTGGACTCTTCTGAAAAGAATAATTTTTTTGGTGATAACAAGCTTTCTGCCAACTACGCTTATATTTCACATAATTCTCATGTCTCAGTCGCCAAGGTACAAGTCAAGGGCGCAAAAGATACTGTGGCGCTTCGACCAAACTTCTTTTCTGCTGATACTGTCCTCCATGGTACCAACACTGGAGATACCAAGGGGTACTATGTTGATGGTCATTATTCCAATTTGTATGAAGGTATGAATATGAGTGATGTAAACTTTAAAAAGGATGCAAAGGCCATCAAGTTCCCGCGATCGCATTGTGGCCTTGATCCATACAACAAGTATAACTCTTCAAAGTCACAATACGGGTATACAAATATTCAGTTCGGGACTGCTGACGTCTCTGTCAATGGTGTTGACCTTGGTGATGATTTTCGGTTCGGCGTCTACACCGAGACTGGGGATAAAGTCTGGGAAGATGGATACATTGGCATGGGATTCAAAACATTCGACGGCAAGGATGCTGACAATGTTCTCAGTCGGTTGAAAAAGAAAGGCATTATTGACAAGGAAGTGGTCGGATATGATGCTTCTACGATGACTCTTGGTGGTTACAATCCGTCCTCATATAATGGCGATTTTACAGAATACAAGCTTGTTGATCTTGATGGTAATCCCACAACTGATCCTAGCTTATGGGCAGTCAGACTTAGCTCTGCATCTTGGAGATGTTATACTGATAAGTATGCAGCAGAATGTGATATGACTCCGGTGGATTTGACCAGCAAGCCAACTGTTGCTGTTTTGGATCCTGGTTTGGACGGCATCCGAGTTCCAACCGCCATGTACAAGACCATTGCCGACAAATCGCGGTTGCTAAAGTCTGAATATGTCCCTGGACAAGTCCATCTTGACTACAAGTATTCCAGGAAGGACAAGGACTTTATCCCGATTCCAATGCCAGTCAGGCAGTCCATGCTTGACCTCAACTTCGGTAATTCTGGGAATACCAAAAATTTCAATATTAGTGGTGCAGACTTGGTAACCCTTGCAGCGGATTTTGGCGGGTCTAATTTCAATAGCAAGTACTATGCTTACCAGTTGGTTGAGGATAAGGAAAACGACTATATCACATTGGGCAATACCTTTTTCTTGAACTATTATACAGTGTTTGACCAAGAAAACAAGTCGGTCAAGTTTGCCAAAACCAAGACTTCGGGCCAGATTACAAGCAATAATAGAACAATTAGTATAACATACAAACGGGATGTTGAAAACTATGGGCATGGTACTGGTGACCATGACCCAAATGAAGACCAAAAAAATATTTTCCATATGTAGATTAGATATGTAAAGGATTAGTATTATACAAAAAAATTTCTCTTTATGTTCGTTGTTTTTTTGCTGGATTGGCAACCTTATCCAAAACTTCTCGCATTGGTACAACTTCCACGCCGTTGGCCCACTGCTTTGAACGTTGCAGAATCCTCAATTCGCCCAACAATACCTCATCAGCCATTTGCTTTGGGTCTGTCGTCACCGCATCCGTGTGCTCAGCGTCTGGTGCCTGTGCGGCTCGTTCTCGCATTTCCGGCGCGTAATCATTCATTCGAAGTTCAAGAGCCTTGAGCCACACTTGCTGTCCACGGTCGGTGAGTTTGGCATCTTCACTGAGCTTGATACATTGTTTTTGTAGACGTTCGTGGTTTTCGACTTCATTGGCCATCGCAAGGTACTCCAGTACGATGAGGTTGGCAAGGTCCGGCTCGCCATCAGTGCCAATATCATAAGCATCGTCGTAGAATTCTAGATCTTCCTCCATTTGTTCAATGACCTTCTCTGATGCTTCTTTGGAGACTAATCCAAGCTGGTGAAGAGAATCTACAATCAATCCCGTGCCGACTTCAACCACATCGTACTCCGTGCCGCCGCTCTCGACGTATCCATACCGCCGCATCAAATCACTATTTGGAAGTTCTCCATATGTGTTATACACTTGGTCCCCTTTTGAAATTTTCTTGACTGACCGCATTTCTAGAGTTTTGTTGTCGTCAGTATG
The DNA here is from genome assembly GCA_030557665.1 of Blastobotrys apis. Lineage (NCBI taxonomy): Eukaryota > Fungi > Ascomycota > Dipodascomycetes > Dipodascales > Trichomonascaceae > Blastobotrys > Blastobotrys apis. Next base: position 21,486 of record JAKTPN010000349.1, read on the forward strand.
GCACAAATGGGCATTGCATAGCCGAGAGTGAGCGTTGAGCATATCTGCTGGAGGAACCATAGCTTTTGTTATCTCTTCTTCCTCGTCCTCATCATCATTCCCGCTGGACTCCAATGCTTTGATGTCGAAAGAATATGACATGATTAGCGACCCCATTCGATGAAAGGCGTCAACACCCGTGTCACATCCGTTGAATAGCCTATTAGCGAACAACCCCTTCATCTCGGCCCATTGTTCTTCAGCTTCTTGTTTACCAATCTTGTCAACCAATGCCGACCCTTGAAGCAGTTCTCTAGCCTTGTCTTCGCTCCAGAACATTGGGGTGTTGAACTGGACAGGTAAAACGTCAAGATACGGCTTCCAGTGCTCACTGTTTGTACATAGCATCATATAAGTCATCAAATTCAACCATGGACCGGAATCTTGTTCACCGGAAACCAGCTCTGAGTATTTCTTGTCATTGTCAACCGACATTACAAAACTTCGAGGAATAGAAAACAGTAGTTCATCTTTGTCAATATCATCTGTAGCGATCACACCACGGCCCTGTCCTTCGGAACTGTAGTCATGCAATGCTAGCTTTGGAGAAATTCTTACTCCATTGGCTTTCAGCCATTCCCAAAATGCTGTACCTTTCTCGTCCATTGTTTTGATTTAGTTTGGGGAGAAAATATTAATTCTGGAAAAAAAAAATTAATATTTTTTCGAGATATGCGTGCGCTTGATTTTTCACAGTTTACGAGCGACCGGATTTCAAGCAAGCGGCTTATATCGTAAATAGAAGTAACTTTAGGAGGATGAAAGAACCACAGTGCCCTACGCTTAGCATATCTTCAGACAATTCATTGTAGCTCGAATAAAAACAATGCATTAACATATCATTCCCCCCCAATCCCGCCGAATGAGCCGCATGGCTGGCCTCAAACCTCAGGTCCCAAACCGAGAATAACGCGTCCCACTCCTTTATTTTTTTTTCGACAATGACATGGTATGGGAGGAATACAAGGCAGATTTGTACGACATCAACGTCAGAAGCAACCTTCAATGGCCATCTTTAACTCTTCAATGGGTAGGAGATTATGATGAGGAAACACACACGCAAAAATTTATAGCTGGAACGTATACTGGCGATAGGACTCAAAAAGAGCATTTACGGGTGGGGAACGTCAAATTCGACCCAAACCCGGAAAATTCAACTGTGGAGATTACAAGGTTATTCAGCCATCACGGCGCAGTTCATGTTGCAAGGTGTATTCCACAGTTCAATAACTTTGTAGCTTGTGCAGGGAGAAATATTTCCATCTACAACATTAACGACGAAGATCACGACGACCCACTTGTGATATTAGACTACCATAAAGACGACTGCTGGTCACTTGCTTGGTCGCCATTCGAATGGGCAACTTTACTGTCGGGGGCAAATGATAGACGTCTGGCATTGTGGGATTTGCATGTAACTCCTCAAGAGTGTAGTAAGCCGGTATGGGAAGCGCCGCCAACGAGAGATATTATCAACGACATTCAATGGCACCCTTCAATGGTCGGATCTTTTGGAGTTGCAGTAGAGTCTGGAGAGATTTGCATGGATGATGTTAGAATGGGTCGCCATGCGTTTTCCAGTCAGGTATCTGACTGTGGCGTGAATTCAATCTCTTTTTCTCCTTTCAATTCAAACCTGCTGGCTACTGGTGACATGAATGGACTAGTAGGTGTTTTCGATCTAAGAAAGTTATCAAACCCATTACATTTCCTCAAACGGCATACTGATGTGGTCAACCGAATCCAGTGGAATCCACATTATGATGGTGTATTAGCAAGCGCTAGTGGTGATACGAAGACGATCTTGTGGGATATCAAAAAGATTGGAGATGAACAAGACCCTGATGATTGGTTAGATGGGCCGCCGGAACTGTTATTTTGTGATTCCAGTCATTCAGATGTTATCAATGATCTGTGTTGGAATCCAAATCTTTACTGGAACTTGGGTACTATTGATGATTCGAACAATTTTGTGGTATGGACGCCGAGTAAAGATCTCATTTCAAATGTGGACGATTCCATGTTGTATTCTGAGATTCGGGACAGCGAATTAGATATATCTGCGTGATAGTGTTTTTGTTCTGGTGGGTGGTTAGACGTGGTGTAAAAACAAATTAGCATTAGTGTAGCATAGGTTTATAAAGCAGGATTTGGTTCTGAAATTCCAACACTTAAATATATATATATATATATATTTTTCCCGCCGCACACAACCCAGCAAATACACGCCAGCTTGAAAAAACCGAAAGTCCAAACAAATGGCTGATGATAATACCACCAACGATAAAAATAATGACGGTGAAGAAAATCTAACGCCTGCGGATATTTTCAGGACTTCTGTAAAAGCTATGGATAAAGCACATCTAACTATCACCAAGCTTCCGGCAGAGTATGTGGCTGAAGAAGGGCTGAGACGATTACTAGCCGCCGCGCCAGAGTTTTTGCTTAAATTTGACGGGTTTGCAGAAAGGGTTGGTTTCCAGACAATCGACCGTACAGTTAATAACGATCATTTGGGTGAATTTGACGAGCTTATTCGGTGGACTACAGGAATGGTGGTTTCTTTTGATTGTTATACGTTTCTTGACGCCCGGTCAATGTATTCAATGACCAGCCGGTATTTGTTCAGGTTTCTTCAAGATATTAACAGGAATGAACATTTTCAAGGAATTATGGCTCCAAGTAAGACCGGATATGACGCATTTGGTGAAGCTTTGGTGCGATTGTCGGCACCTCCATCGCTCTTGGATACATTGATCCAGTATGATCGCGACGTGGCTGTAGAAACTATGCAGGAACTTTGTAATAAGATTGCATATGAGTTGCACGAATTGGGGTTCTTTATGTTGAAGGACAAGGAGGGTAATTCTGGGTATCAAAGTTCTATCTGATTAGCTAGTGAATAATACATTTGGTATTGCATGTTTAATCTAATCCCTAAATTCCTCTTTGGGTAGCGCGTTTTTAATAACGCAGCAAGTATTCAACAGACTCAACGTCTATGTCGCCCTCTCTAATTTCCTACACCGTTTAATTAATATCCGAGGATGTTACACTCGGGATAATTTGATGCTATGTACCTGAAAGAATATTTGGTTGGCCCGGGCTCGCCGTAAAAAATATCCATGCGGCTTTCTTTAGCCATTGATGATCCATGTGCGGTTGGCCATATATATCAATATGTGAGAAAGTTCTATTAGGAAAACATACGTGCGTATGTTTTATTGTGCTGTGTTTTTGAGTTTATTTTAGGCTTTGCCCTGTGGTGCAGAAATTCGGTTGCCGCCGTTGTTTCAGCATCTCTCCACTGGGTGGTGGATATCGGCTCGGCCATTTCCGCCGCTGGGTGGTGGATATCGGCTCCACCATTCCCTCGGCTCGGTGGTGGATGTCGGCTCCACCATTTCCGCCGCACTACGCGAATTGGACTTGAGTTTTTACCATTAATAGCTGCGTTAGCGCGTTGTTACATATAACAAGGGATCGCCATACTCTAATTTTATTAGTCTCTCCTACAGGCTTTTGTTATTCTACAAGGCAAAGCGTTGATAGATGTGCCGGTGTGTGTGTGTGTGTGTGTGTGTGTGTGTGTGTGTGTGTGTGTGTGTGTGTGTGTGTGTGTGTGTGTGTGTGTGTGTGTGTGTGTGTGTGTGCGGCTATCGGCTTTCGGTTGGCTATGCAACCCCGCAAGTCTCCCCCTCTTTCGTGCATCTAATTCTGCTCAAAAATATGTAGTGCGTCATTGCCGCAACGCTTAGTGTCACCATTGTATCCTCACGAAAAAGTACCGAGGCTTATAACGGTATCAGGGAACCAAAGACGTCCGATCAGGCGTTGGACTGCCGACCCCGTTTTGCCATCCCGGAGTATGTAACTGACTTATTGTTACATTGACAAATACTCGATCTTTATCAGACTATCCTTTATAAGCATGGCCTTTCGAATATCCCAAGTTTTCCTGATGTAGATTATTCTCGGCATGTAACGGACGTTATCTGCTGTCCGGGCTTTTTTCTTCCTTCGTATCGCATCCTTTAAATACGAAGCGCGGTACGGCATGCATGGAACCCTCGCGTAGTATTAAAAGACACACTACCAGCTGGAGTACCACACATTGTGCAACGAGATGATGCTACAAACCTAACGCATATATCCAATTCTAGTGTAACATTAAACTGTATCGTTTGATCGCGCTATCCAACGAGGGCAGCCAAACATCGCCCCACCTAAATCTGCACTAATGCGTTTTTATAACTGGAGAGGGGATTTTCAAACGGCATGTATATAAAGTAAGATCAGCCCGGTTTTTCAATCCGTTCTTTATACGTGATAGTAATGGTATCTTCAAGTTATTTACCACTGTCCGCGATCATCGCGATTGCTGCGGCTCAACTTCCTCCGGGGTTGACAGTTACTCCTGGTCTCTTAGAACCACTTCCATCTAACGGCAATGTCGATTTCCCTGGACTACTTCATAGTCCCCTGGTCTACCCATCTCCTCAAGGTGGCCGAACAGTTGACGAAGACTGGGCTGATGCTTACGAAAAGGCTCACAAATTTGTATCCAAGTTATCGCTTCCAGAAAAGGTCAATCTTACCACCGGTATCCAGAGTTACGGCGTGTGCTCCGGTGCCACTGGTGACTTGCCAGGTCAAGACTTTCAAGGTCTCTGTCTTCAAGATGGTCCACTAGGTGTCCGGGCCACCGACTTTGTCACTGGTTACCCACCAGGTATCTCTGCAGGTGCCACTTTCAACAAATGTCTCCAATACCGACGAGGTCGAGCAATTGGCTCGGAGTTCAGGGGTAAAGGTGTCGATATTATGCTAGGCCCAGTTGTTGGACCATTAGGTCTCAAGGCTGGTGGAGGTAGAAACTGGGAGGCGTTTGGCTCTGATCCATACTTGCAAGGTATCGCTGGAGCCCGAACTGTTCAAGGTATCCAAGATGAAGGTGTAGTGGCCAACGCTAAGCATTTCGTGGTCAATGAACAAGAAACTCTTCGTCTTTCTGTCAGCTCCAACGTAAATGATCGAGCTCTTCATGAAATGTACGTGCGGCCATTTGCTGACTTGCTCCATGCCGGTGTGGCTTCAGTCATGTGTTCTTACAACTTGATCAACAATTCTTATGGCTGTGAAAACTCTTACACTTTGAACCACATTCTAAAGGATGAGCTAGGATTTCAAGGGTTTGTGGTAAGTGATTGGGGTGCTACGCATTCCGGTGTCAATGCTGTCACTTCTGGGTTGGATATGGACATGCCAGGTAGCGATTTCTTTGCATCGAATTTGACTGCTGCGGTGCTTAACGGTACTGTCCCAGTTGAACGAGTTGATGATATGGCTAACCGGATTATCGCCAGTTACTACAAGGTTGGTCTGGAAAAGGCTCGGGAAGAACGTGGCCCACCAAACTTTGACGTTACTACAGAGTTAACATATGACCAGCTATTCCCTGCGTACAAGTCTGGACCAATTGTTGAGAAGAATAAGCATGTTGACGTACGAAGCGAGAAGAATTATGCAGTTGCTTACCGAACTGCTTTGGAATCTATTGTTTTGTTGAAAAATGATAATAAGTCATTGCCTCTTGCAACTGGTAAACACGGTAGTATCAAGAAGATTGCTGTGTTGGGCGCTGGAGCCGCACCAAATTCGTTTGGCGCTACTTGTACTATTTTGGGTTGTCCTGATCCACTTGGGCTTCTTGATGGTGCTGCTCAATTGGGCTGGGGCTCTGGTTCTACCCAATATCCATACTTTATCAGTCCATTGGAAGGGATCAACGAACGGGCTCGACAAGACTTTGCTGTTGTGGAGTCCAACACCCATATGAATAGCAGTAACGCTGCTTTCTTGAGGACTGCTTCTTTGAGTGACGTCAATATCATTGTTGGATTGTCCAATGGTGGCGAAATGTCTGATCGAGCCAATTTGTCAATGTCTTTTGAAGCCGATGCTACTATCTTGACTGCCGCTGCCCTCAACAAGAACAATGTTGTTGTGGTTAATAGCGTTGGACAAGTTGACATGTCCAAGTGGATCAACCATCCAAACGTCACTGCTGTTATTTTTGCTCCACCACTTGGTCAAGACACTGGTAAGGTTATTGCTGAAGTTTTGTTTGGTGATTACAACCCATCCGGCCGATTGCCATTCACTATCGCCAAGCATGTGTCTGATTATGTGACTCCAGGTCGACATATCGTGCCGGATGCTCCATACCCAGAGGATGATGATATCAAGAAGGCAGATATGTTTGTTGATTATGGTCACTTTGATCATTTCAATATCACTCCGCAATTCGAATTCGGGTATGGGTTGTCTTATTCCGATTTCAAGTTCTCCGATATTAAGGTCGACACTATCCATAAGCCAAGCCGGGACTTGCCAGAACCATCCAAGCTAAAGGAGGCATTCAAGTCTGGCCCTATTCCATCTGCTGAAGACAGTTTGTTCCCAGAAGGGTTTTCTCGTGTTCCAGGTATGCTTTATCCAAACATTGAAAGCGTTGATGATATCAAGACCCCAGGTGGATACAAGTTCCCCGAGGGGTATAGCACTGAGCAAAAGAATACTTCTTCTCTTGCTGGTGGAGCTTCTGGTGGAAATCCAGCTTTGTGGAAGCAAGCCTATCGAGTTCATGCTACTCTCACCAACAATGGCCCTGTTGATGGTCAATATGTTGCCCAATTGTATGTTGGGTACCCACAATCTTCTGATTTCCCAACTGCTCCAAAGCAATTGCGTGGGTACGAAAAGATTAACTTGAAGTCTGGTGATTCTGAGGATTTCAAGTTTAATATTTTGACTCGAGATTTGTCAGTATGGGATGTCAAGACCGCTTCTTGGATTGTCCAACCAGGTGAATATAAGATTTACGTTGGTTCTAGTAGCCGAGACTTGACTCTCGAAACCACCATTACTATTTAGTTGTTTTTTTAGTTCCATTCATTTTTAATGTATTATTATTCTTCTTTTTCAAAAAAAAAAAACATTCTTCATTCTATCGATTTTGCATCCGGCGCCGCATCAACCTTCTGGATTCCCCTAGGACTCCTAGCTATTCTCGCCCCAAGAAACCTCCCAAAATCTTCGCGTCGACTTCACTAAATAACGTATTTTCATCCAGCAAAAAAAAAAAAATAACGCGAATGAATAACAACGATAACGACAAGGAATGGGAGGATGTTGAGGATGAAGAAGCCACTGAAGAATTGATTAATACCGGTATGTTCTTTGTTGAGACCATTGACAGGTTACTAACAAATTAAACGTAGAATATGATATTTGGCTGGAGAATCGAAATCAAATGTACGGAACGATCGTCCAACAAGAAATGGAAAAACCACACTTGGCATTTCAATGGCTACCAGGATCTGAAGAAAGAGATGGAATTACGCGCCAGAAAGTACTAATGGGGAGTTATACCGAAGACGACGGCGAGGAAGAGGACACATCATCCAAGCATGTACTTCAAGTAGCGGAAGTTGAATTCGTCAACAGTGGGGAAAAACAGGAAGAAGATACGTCGATGGGAGCACGAATGACTACAATCAAGCTGATACAACATGAAGGTGATGTCAACAAGGCCCGATATATGCCAGCGGACCCTACCAAAGTCGCGACGATTTCTGGCGACGGGAAAGTTTATTTATTCGATTTGAACAATTACACGGATGTACTTGAAGATAGTCAACAAGCTGAAAAGCCGATAGTGATGGATTATCATAAGGACAACGGTTTTGGTTTATCGTGGCATCCTAGTGTCAATGGTCGATTATTAACCGCTGCTGATGATGGCTCGATCAGTGTATGGAATTGCGACAGAAAGGGACCTGCTCAAACCTGGAGTCATGAAGAAGGTGTGAATGCTGTACAATGGCATAATTTTGATATCAATAGATTCGGTGCTGTCACTGAAGATGCAATGTTGAATCTTTACGATGCGCGGGAATCTGGCAAGCCAACGTGCAGTATCAAACCACACGATGCGCCAGTCAACTCTTTATCATTCAACTATATCGATCAAAATTTGGTGTGTACAGCATCGCATGATCAAACAGTAGCGTTGTTGGATCTACGATATTTGAAAGATCGGTTGAGCACGTTTTTGGGCCATTCCAAACCAGTCGACGCGGTTGAATGGAGTCCACATAACCCTGCAGTGTTGGCATCTTCTGCTCGTGATAGACGAGTGATTCTATGGAATATTAAACATATTGGCGAAGAAATGATGCCAGAAGACACGGAAGATGCCGTACCAGAACTCACGTTTATGCACGGCGGGCACAGATCAATTGTCAATGATATGGGCTGGAATCCAGATCATGACTGGGTTTTGGGTAGTATCGACAACCAATGTGTACAAATCTGGCGACCAGTGGATTCTACTGTTGGTGCTGCTGACGTTCAACCAGCTGATGATGATTTGGAGTTTCGATAAATTCTCGTTGTATTTAGATTTCGTACGTAAAACTTAGCGATCAGGGAGTGCGCGGCCCACAATTTAATAATTTTACCAACCACTCAAAATTTTCACCAAACCATCATCACCAAGAACTAAGCGACATTATGAGCAGACCGATGCGGAAATATGCCCGGATTCCGGTCCAATTACTAAAAGATTTTTCAGGGCTAGGTACACGGGGTGAAGTTGTACAAGTACCGCCCGGACGGATGCGGAACGAACTTCATGTCAACAATGGTGCCGCATATGTCGTCAAGGGCCAACCATTGAAGATCCCAATCAAGAGTCGAGAACAGGTTGAGAGAGAAAAGACGGTGGAATTAGCCAAGAAACAGAAGGAATTGGCACGGCTAGAAAAGGAACAAAAAGCTGCAGCAAAACAACTAGCTCAAGCGACAAAACAAGCCCGGTTCAACGAACTTACAAACCTTCAATTCTCTTCACCATCAGAATCAAAAGCCAATACAACAGCATCAGACGACACATTTTTGATCAAATCAGCACTGGATTTGTTGCCAAAGCTGCTTCGAGTCAAGGTTCCAACCACAGATGGTGTCACTCATTATACAATCGCCGAAGCTTGTAAGCATGTGTCGATTATCACCGGCACCGACATTCCGGTGGATATTGCAAAGTTCTCGGTACGCGTTGGTCAAAATGACGACGTGATTTCGTCCTATGTCGATCATATCGGTAGATACAGACTCATGTTTGATGTACCAAATTCCAACACCTTGTCCTTTGATTTGGTCTTGGAATCATCCAAACCTCTCGACCCTTCAGTACCAAAGATGCGACCATTTGGCGTATTGAAGAAGGAGACTGACGAGCAATTGTCCAAGGTAGAAGCATTGTCCAAGAAATCTAAAGACTCAACGACGAAGGATTCCACATCGAAGAAGTCCAAGAAATTCGAATGGGAAAATGACTTGTTGCAAAACTTGGATTAAAAGAGATTTCCTCGGGGGGATAAAAAAACAAACAAAAAAGACAAAACTTGGATATAACATATAAAAAACGAGTAAATAGCTTTACTTTACAATGTACATAATTTCTGGTGAATCGCATGCTGTTCAGAACTCATCATGCTCTCAATCTGGGTATACAAATCGGTATGGCTAACTGCCAACCATTTCATGGTAGTAGCATATGCCACTTTCTCATCCACCATATCCAATGCTTGTTGCATTTCAGTCAAATCGCTTTCATCTAAAAAGTATAAGCCATCATCCAACTGCTGCGTAACAAACATGTCGTCCTGTTGACTCTGCTGTTGCTGTTGCTGCGGCTGTGGCGGCTTGTTCGCGTCCAAAAACGGAATCAGCGTCTTGATCACCAGCTGCGGCAAATAGGATGACAACAGAAGTACCGCTGTATCACTTGCAAATATCTTCAACAGGGTTAATAACTGAATCTTGGTACTGCAAGGGCGGCTTGATTCATTTGTCAACCATTGTCGCATCATCCAGTCCATTCGCACTTGGACCGCGGACAGTACTGCTGCTGGGTTGTAATAAATAAGAGACACAATCAAGTCTTTAAAATAAGGCATTGCTTGAGGCGATAGATGAGATCCACAGCGACTGCTGCCGTTTTGCGCATTGCCATTTCCATTTCCATGGCCGTTGCTAGCAGTACTGTTCCCACTGCTAAACGCGCTACCAGTACAACTTTCAAGCATCGGGATAATCACATCATCCAATGTCCCGCTTCCAAAGCGAAACAATGCAACAATTTCCACAGAACATGCATGAATCTGGCTATCGACTAGTCCAGATGGGTGAGTAATCAGCTCACGTTGCAAAATATCAAATAATAGCTTGCGATATTTGAAACTTTGCCCAAATCCTGCGGCTCCATAGTATGCATAGTGTGTCAACGTGGGCAGCAAATCATCCTCCGAGTTATAACCCACGTCTTCTCGCGGATAGATCATGCAAATAGTTTCAAATAGTGCCCACATGGGTGTAAGCACAGTATTGGAACTGATCATTGAAGCATGGATCACTTCAAATGTCTCTGGTCGACAATCCATATCAACATTTGTCAAAGTAATTTGAAGCACTGGTAATATAACAGTCAATGCTTGCTCCATAACCGCAGTGTCATCCTCTAGTGAATAAATCACCGAAGCAACTGTGTTCAGAATCCCCTGGGCAATATCAAGCCGCTCCCACTCTTGCTGTCCATTCTGTAGTTTCATGAATTGGTCCCTGAGCCGCATGAACAATTCAATAGCATGTGGAATCAACTCATCCTTGAATATTTCAAAAAATTCCTCCAAAACACCATCAAAAAACACATCTGAGCTCACCTGATTACAAATCGTCAACACTTGCTCCACCGTATCTTTGACCTTTGGCCTATGCATGTCGCGAATCTGCTGATATACCAACAACGACCTTAATGCAAGAATAGCCCGAATTTGAACAATCAAATAATGGCTCTTGGTGCATATACAAAGCTTGTCATATACCTCTTCAGCCAAAGACAATTCCATCACCCCAGGGTACAAACTGGCCACAAACTCACATGCACGCGCCGCCACAATACCATCCTGATTCAACATGTCCAAGATCCTCGATCGAACAAAACTATTCACATGAATCGACTTTTGAAGCCGAGCTACCCTCACCAGTAATCTTAATGCACAATCCTTATCAAATGCCGTACTCTGTTCATCCGTCATTTGATTGATAAATAATAATATCGTACCCACCACTTCTGGAGTGCTGTCATCATTGGCCAACTTTTCAACAAAGTTACCCGCAACCGCCTGCATTGACCAAAAGTCATCATCATCTGGGTACTGCTCAGTAATAAACTCTGCCGCCTCATTGTCATTAAATAATTCAAATTCCATATCAGTCGTAACCATTGATGAGCAGACAAGTTTGAATGCCGTTTCAATGTCGTTCATCACGCACCGCGTCAAGTCTGAATTGCCAAGGCACATCACCAAAAACCGCATTACACAGCAGCGGTCTTGGTTGGTCCATCGCAGATCATTCACGCTTTTGGCTATAGATAAATATTCCCTGCAAATGGCTGGTGCATAATCTTGAATAAACAGCAGACCAAAGTTGCCTGCTGCTGATGTTCGCGTAGGCTTGGTGTCAACATAGCTTAAGGCCGCAGACGTGTACATTTGAACTTCGGCATTTTCCAAGAATAGAATATTAATAATTCTCAACGACCATTTGCGGCATTTATCGGTGCCTACTGATACCAGTCTCAAAAACACATTCATCCATGAAGCTAAATTTTCTCGCTCTGTAAAATATACTCCATACTTTGACACCATCATTACTTTGCATATCTTCAAAATCTTCCACAGCATTTCATTACCCATTACTGTACTTGTTTTCAACAAAGTGTCGGTCATCATCCGTAACCTTGGAATAAACCGTTGAACTATTGTTTCACTAGGGCATTGCTTCGCCAGCTCCAGCAGTACCAAAATACCACAAAATACAGTGGCCATTTGTTCAGCATTAAGCAACTGGTCAATTGTATCAGTCAAATCCCGCCAGTTATTCGGATAATCACATTGAATCATCGATCCAACCACAGTACACAATGCTTGAGTTGTTGCACCGTCATTACTCTCGGTAATACCCTTAAACAGTCCTTGTCTCAACAATTGTTGGTGGTCGTTTGGAATGGTCAAGTCGGCATAACCTTTCATTAAATTTTTTAAATAAATCACCGCAGCCCTTCTACTACCCGATTGCAACGAAGAGTCTGCCGCTAGCTTCAAGCACTCAAACAATACCGACTCTTCACTTGTAATCAAGTCTTCTAATTTAGCTTCGGCCGTTTGCCGGATAGACGGATCCGCGCTTAAAGACGCGTCCAGTACCCCTTTCAGGTCCATTTGTGTCTGAACGTTACGAGGAAAAGAAAGAAAAAAAAAAGAGGTAATGAGAGTAGTGTGCCTTTAGACCTGCGACTTCGTTAAAGAACCTAAAAAGAGAATAATATGAACCCTTTAATTAGAATCCGTAACTTCTTACAGCAGCGGCTTTTTGGCTATAGCGTGGGGAAAAAACGGGTGTTACGCAGCTGATTCAGACAATTTCGATGTCGACTTGCAGGTTTAGTTGCTGTTTTGGGAATTGTAGAAAAGTGTAAAGGATTTTTCTGCGCTGGTGGAGAGTTGGGGAAGGGAGCCGGGCTAAGGCCACTGGAAGATGGAACGGGAGCACGGGTCCCTTTTTGTTCGTTAGCGTGGATGCGGCGTGGATTTAGGGGGAAAAAGTTTATCTATGAGACTTTTCGCATATAAACATTTTGGAAAACTATGGCAATTTTATCAATTGAGTTACATGCGATTTGGAGCTTTTTTTCTGGAGGTGTATACGTGGCCGGTAGTAATAGTTATGACGGATGATAACGCAGCAAATTTATTCCATCTGGTTTTTTCTGACGATGCGAACAGGAAACGTATGATCAAGCTGACATGAGAGCTAATCAATTACCTCAAACATTCCAATCAGGCGGTGTAAACAGTATGTATGTGAAATCATCAAGCAATAAAAAAAATTAGCGTACACACTCCTTCTCTTTAACCATTGGTCATCATCAGATGAGAGAAGAGCAACAAAAAAAAAACAGCCCGACGGGGGGCTCGAACCCCCGACCTTGTGATGACTATTCTTCCCTTTGCAGGGCAATTACTAAGAGTCACACGCTCTACCGATTGAGCTAGCCAGGCCCGAATTTTCAAAAAAAAATGAGCAATCCACTAGTGGGCGCCTGAGGTGGTGCGGCTTATTGCGGCTCAGAATTTTCAAAAGGATGATTGTTCGCCCTGTGGGCGTCAAGGCAATGTTATTTGGGTATCATTGAAACAAGTGCAAGGTTTGTGTCTCTGAAATGCCTTAAATCGTCGATAGTCAGCGTAATATGTGGATAAACGAATGAAATTAGGATATGGCAAATGCAATGATAAATACATTTTGGTGAGTTGAGGAGCAATAACGCAGTTTTCTATGCTATATTCTCGAACGTAGTTGCTCTTTAGACTGGACAGTTGCCTTTGGTCTAGGCTGTTTAGCTTCGGCTATCTACTTTGGGGATCCAACAGATCCTACAAAATCTCCTTAGGGTGGGGGTACCCAGTAGTACAATGTGAGGTCCTTGGTGCTCCTTGACACCTCATTTAGACAATAAGTCTGCCAAATATCTACATTTTTGGTCATGGGTGTTCTCATCCTTGGGCGATATGCGGAAACTTGTTTTTTGGCGGTGGAAACACAGTGCGGCGTATGCGGCTTGTAAGAATTATGCTCAATATCCACTTTTCAAGTGTGGTTGTGGCTTTAAATATAACTTGGGCCGTGCATAAATATCCATTATACATAAAAATATATCTTTTAATATAGTCTATCAAACTCAATGGCTTTCCGAAAGCGTCTTATATATAACCTTTGTTGATTTGCAGCTACGCAGAAGTACCACGTGTATGTTTGTCGCCCATGGAACTCTGATACGCGCACTCACTTTACCAACCCGTTTATTCATGCTTTGGTATCGAGCAAAAGGGCGACACCGAAAGGCCCCGAAAAGCTCTGAGCATATCGACTCCTGTGACTTCTCACTCAATATATCCTAGAGAACCGCGTACCATTTCAGCCATCTTAAATTCGCGTAATATTATAACCCCCGCACAGCCCAACTTATAAGTACTTTTTCCAAATATTTATCTCGCTCTTTTGATTCCAAACAAATAATTCGCACATCTACTTCACCGAAATGGGGCTCCGGTTACAGAAAAATACCCTTTTTGTCAATTTTCGCCGTCTTACATTTACATCCCTTCTTAGATTACTTGACCTACGTTTTTTCACTCCCACGAGGGGCTCATTCGAATTCGTTTTATTATTCTACCCCGCCATACCGTTTGCCAATGGCCAATGCGATGATGATCGACCCAGGAACTTCTTAATCTGGCAAGTTTCGCCGTAATTTCATTTTCCCCCGCCTTCGGACCGCCGGTCTGCCTCCTCGATTCTAATTCTATCTCACAGCCCACCAATCCGTCAAAATGATCATGAGCCTCAGTTATAGAATGCCGCCAAATCTACCAGATACTTTTTGGTTTCTAATTACGCACGTGTGGGATCTGACCCTTTGTTTTTGCATTGCAGCGCAAGATCCAGAGATTGAAAGAATTCCTAAGTATCAAAAAATATCATATCATAAGTTTTTAAATCATAACGCTAAAAATAAAATTGCTAAGTTCTCCTTTCTTCATAAGAAGTAATTGACTCTACATGTTCAAAGTTGTCATCAATTTTCGTGGTACCATCACCGTAGTTTCCTGGGTCATACATGGCATTGATTTCCTCCAAAGTCATGTTATGAGTTTCTCGCAAGCAGAACCAAACAAACGCACAACAAAAGACATCAAGGACACCGTAGAATAAAAACATACCCCAGCCTTCAAAGCTTTCCATCATATATGGAGTAGAAAAAGAATAAACGAAATTCATCAGCCATTGACCAGCAACACCAACTGCCACACCAGGTTCTCTAATTCGAGTAGAAAACAATTCAGATGTACATGGCCATGGTAGAGGGCCCCAGGATGAATTGTAGACCATAATGTTGATGTAAATCAAGGCGACAGTGGCAATACCGGATGATGTCACGGTTCCGTCGCCTGGAGGCGGACGGGTCTTGACAACTGCAGCAGTTGTCACCATACACGCACTCATGACAATAGATCCGGCCATTAACAATGTTTTTCGGCCAAATCTTTCAGAAACGAACAAAACAAAGGTCAAACATGCGACCACTTTGACTGCACCAAAAATGCCGCTGAGTAACAAATTTTTATCGCCCTTTCCTACCAACAATGCAAAAAATTGTGGACTAAAGTAAGCAAGGGCCGTAGCACCAGTAGACTGTTGCGCAACAAAGATACCAAACCCGAGTAACAATCGACGGGAATTTGGCCATCTTAATAATTCTTGTATAGTCAACCCAGCTTGTGCAGCTCGATCGGCTTCAACACCTTCTTTAATCTCTTCAAATTCTGCTCGAACATCTTCAGAATCCGAATTCCGAATCCAAACAAGACTTTCCCAGGCTTTGTCAGTTTCTCCTCGGTTGATAAGCCATCGAACACTTTCCTTGAGAGTGATCATACCAACACCCATCATGGTCGCTGGAACCATTTGAAGACTAACCGGGATCTGCCATTGAGCTGGACTAGACTCCATGAATTTAACTCCATAGTCAATCCAATAAGAAATAAGAATACCAACAGTGTACATCAATTGGTAGCAACTACCTAACCGACCACGATGTTCTTTTGGTGCCATTTCTGACAAAAAGATTGGTACAATGGTAGAAGAAGCCCCCATTCCAAGACCACAAATAACTCTACCAACATAAAAACATTCAATAGAGTGAGTGTTAATGGTTTCAAGTACAACACCAATGTTAAAAACTAGAGCACATCCACAAATAGTCCACCGCCGACCGTATTTCTTTGTAAGCGGCCAAATGGCAAGACAACCTACCAAAGCACCAGCTTGTTGAATACCAACAGCAATTGAGCTTACACTGGTTTCATCTTGGGTAGAATATCTGAAATCGTCAGAAAAGGAGTCAAATGTCAAGACACCTCCGATAATACCAGAGTCATATCCGAATAGGACACCGCCACATGAAATGACAAATGTGAACCATAGCAGTCTTAGCTGCTTAAAAATGCTATTCTCTTCCATTTGTGTATTTTGTTTTAAAAAAAAAAAGGTAGATGCGGCTAGATTTTGGAGTATGTAGAGGAGCGAGGAAGAATTTACGAAGATTATACGCGATATTTAAGTACTTTTGTTACACCTATGCAAATCGCAGGGCCAAATGTGGGGTTCTATATGATCCCCGATATCATGATTATCAGAATCCTGAAAATTATTAACAAAGGCGGAAGCATAATACCCCGCGAGATAAAAAAACAAAAAACAACTGGTGTGTATTATATGGCAGCTTTCGCACTTTGCTTTTGGTAACATGTCATCCCATCCTAGCGGCTTGGAAACATCTTGAAGAGGTATAGGGGCCGTATATATGATCTAGGTGGTTTGGAGAAAAAAAACACGACTCAAGTGAGGTCATTTTTGTGTTGTTATGCAACTTGGCCGGATGTTACGATCTCGATACAGATTTTTGCGGGGTGCTCTCCCATATCCCGCTAAGCCCACTTCCGAGAAAAAGATGATTCAGTTGTGCAGGAGCGGGGCACATATTGTCTTACAACGTCGGATTCAGAGAATGGTTAAGACGGACTGGACGGACTAGGTTTTTATCAACTGACGATTCCAATTGCTAAAAAGTGGGTGTTCTTTTGACGAATTTGGTAATAAAAATAATTTTAGTGGGTAGGGTAGCGGGTGGAGTGAAAAAGAGATTTCAAATTTCAAAAAATATACGTATTTCGTCACAAAAATATAATTACAGCATTCTATGCAAAATCTAAAACTGGGTGACTGTTCGTTCAAATCGAGGTGGCTTTCGCATGAACTTTTCTGGTTCATTTCGAGCACCTGGCTTCCAGTAGTCATACTCCATCCAAGCGTTTTCTTGCATTTGTTCGTCCATAGCTTCCATGAAATCACCCAAATCTGGATTCAATGGCACAACACCGGTTTCAATGACATACAGATCCCACAATTTCTTCAACTTTTCAAGCTTTTCTGGGTTTTCGTCAGCAAGATCATTAGTCTCACCTGGATCCTTGTCAAGATTGTACAATTGCCATCGCTCGGGACCCTTTGGCTTAGGGATATAGACAATCTTCCAGTCACCGAATCGCAAAGCTGCTCGGCCACAAGTTTCCCATCCTTGGATGAAATCCTTTTCGTGGATTCGCTCGGATTCACCAGTAGCCCATGGTTGGAAACTCTTACCTCGCATACCGACAACTTCTCGACCTTTGTAATTCGGTGCTGGGTGTTTGGCACCAGCCATTTCCAAAATAGATGGGGCCAGATCCATGACTGTAGCAAATTGATGCGTAATGCCGGTGGCATTTTGGTCAACATTGATACTGGTTGGGAACTTGCAAAGGAATGGAACTCGAACACCACCTTCAGTTGTATATGCCTTGTACAATCTTGAAGGAGCAGTAGCAGCTTGAGCCCATCGTGGACCGTACCAGATGAAAGAGTTGCCATTTCCAAGGTTATCCAGGCTGTTGTCATAGTACTTTTGCAAGTGAGGCATGACCCCGCTTTTAACCAAAGGATACGCCTCATAAGCCGCACCTTCAGCACCATTGTCAGACATAAAACAAACAAAAGTATTGTCAAGTTCGCCGATACTTTCCAAGTGATCGACGACTTTACCAACGTTGTAATCAATGCATTCAATCATACCAGCAAACACTTCCATGGCTCGAGCACTCTTGGCTCGTTGTTCTTCAGTCATGTCTTCCCATTCTGGGTATTCACCTTCGGCAACAACTGGATGAGGTTCGACATCTTCTTTGATCATGCCCAATTCCTTCAATCGTTGTAAACGCTTTTGTCTCAATGCTTCTGGACCATCATCATATACGCCACGGTAGTGCTTGATGAATTCCTGTGGAGCTTGCAATGGCCAATGTGGGGCTGTGAATGGGAGATATGAAAAGAATGGTTGATCACTCTTTTCACCAGACTTCCAGTCCTTCAAATAGTCGACCATCTTGTCACCGTACCCGTTGGAAGAATACCAATCTTCTGGCAACTTCTTGACATAATGATCATCTTCAACATGCAAAGCAATGAAACTGGCTTCAAGGAAAGTTGGAGTTTCATCCTTGTTTTCCAACTGTGGTTCGTAACCGTAATGGTTAGAACAAGCAGGCAAATGAGCAAAAGATTTGTCGAAACCACGCTTGTATGGAGATCGTTCTGGAGTCAACCCCAAATGCCACTTACCAGCCATCATAGTATGGTAACCATTGTCTTGAAGGACCTCTGGCAAAGCAACAACACGTTCATTCAAGTACCCTTCATAACCTGGCATACCTCGTTGTGGAGCGGTATCTTGCTTGGAACCTTTTGGTCCATTTTGACCGGAAATATTGGTCCATTCAATAAGGTTACCAAGACCGGCGATATGGTGATCAGTACCGGTCATGATCATAGCTCTTGATGGAGAGCAAGCGGCAGCAGCGTGGAAATCAGTGAACCTTACACCACCATTTGTAGCGATCTTGTCAAGGTTTGGTGTTTTAATTTCACCACCGAAACATCCAATATCTGAAAATCCCAAGTCATCAGCAACGATAACTAGGAAATTTGGTTTCTTTTCAGTAGCCATTGTGTCTGGTTGTTGTTTTTTTTTTTTTTTTTGTGTTAGACGCTGTTGAACACTAATAAATGGAAGAAAAAAGAAGTGGGAAAACGAGGGAATTATGGTCGGTATATATAGAAAAACGGATCAACCAGATGCCCCACCAGCGAGGGGTAGAATTTCAACTTCTGAAGCCTCTGCCGTTCCAAATGTCTCGCTGCTTGTCTTTGGCGTACTAGCCGGTCTCCCGCGGGGTAAAGACCAAAGTGGGTTATCCGATAAGCGCCCTTGACCCAGATCCAGCTAACGACGTGCCCGCTTCATCACATTCTGCAGAGTTATATTAAACAATCAAGGCGAAAATTGCCTATTTGGGTTATCTCCTGATCTAAAACATGGGGTAATTTGTATACTGATTATTACCATAGTCAGCTCCGAAATAATAAGTACTATAGGGTGGGTGTGAAGGTGCCCGCTGCAAGCTTAAGATCAGATTATTCTGGTATAGCCAATGAAAGGTTAAAGAGGGTTGGGAATTATCGACTATCAAGCACCTAATATTGCAGTCAGAATGGCCAAATATTCGTGATCGGGTCGATCAGAGTTGGAGCGCCGGGACGTCCACAGGCTAACAATGCACAGAACACGTAACTCGTTTAACTAATGGCCGGCAGTTTTAGACCGCGTCAGGGTGCGAATCCCGCAGATAGTATAGCCCGCAGCTTTGGATCCTCAGTTCCGGTAACACTAATAGTAGTGGCGAAGGTACGCGGGGTATGGCGTCACTTCTTTCCAGATAGAATAACCCGCTGCCCACCTGAAGTATATAAAGCAGCCATTCTCCACCGGGTTGAAACTACAATAACCAAACAGTAAAACCATACCAAAACAAACACAAAACAATGGCCATTTCTACTGACACTAAACTCAAACTCAACTCAGGGTATGAAATCCCAGCTATCGGGTTGGGTACTTGGTTATCCAAGCCAAATGAAGTCGAAACTGCCGTTCAGGTGGCTTTGGAATCTGGCTACCGACATATTGATGCTGCGGCTATTTATTTCAATGAAGAAGAAGTCGGGCGTGGTATCAAAGCTTCGGGTGTACCAAGAGAAGATATCTTTGTGACGTCGAAATTGTGGAATGGGTTCCACAAGGCCGAACAAGTACCAGGTGCATTGGAAAAGACGTTGAAGGATTTGCAGCTAGATTACTTGGATCTGTATTTGATTCACTGGCCAGTTTCTTTCGAGCCTGGTGAGAAGCTTCCAACCAAGCGAGACCCAGAGACTAATATTCCAATCCGAATTGAGGTCCCATTGGAAGAAACTTGGCAAGCGTTGGAAAAGCTGGTGGAATCTGGCAAGGTTAAATCTATTGGCGTCTCCAACTTTACCACTGAACATTTAGAGCGAATTTTGAAAATCGCAAAGATCAAACCAGCTGTGAATCAAATCGAAGCGCATGCATATTTGTTACAACCAGAGTTGCATAAGTTCCACAACGACCATGGCATTGTTCCAACTGCTTATAGTCCTTTGGGTAACAATGTTTATGGCAAGCCACGAGTTATCGACGATCCAAAGGTCCAAGCGATTGCTGAATCTTTGGGCAAGCCGGTGGCTAATACTTTGGTATCATTTTTGATCCAGAAAGGGTTTGTTGTTGTTCCAAAATCAGTAACTCCTTCGCGAATCAAGTCCAACTTTGAAGTGTTTGAGATTCCAGCCGACGCGGTTAAAAAGTTGGAAGCGTTGAACACTGATACGCGATATAATGACTTGTGGTTGCAATGGGGTTATGACGTGTTCAATGAGCATGGTGGACATGATGTCGCCTGGGAAGCTGCTTTGAAGAATGCTGCTGAAAGTAAAAAATAGTGCGTGTTGCGTATCTATAAAGTATTATAGTACATGCGGCTGATAAATAAAAAAAAGTCTTATTCTGTAAATTACGCGTTATACGTTCTCAAAATTACACCCGGCGACCCGCCCCTAGCAAAATTGGGAATAACTCCAGGGTAATCATGTGGCGATGCTGTCATTTGGATCTCAACAAAATACGGGAGGGGGTCAATCCATTATATTTATCAACGGTAGTACTCCAATTGAGAGTAATTTTTTTTTTTGAATTCACAACGCGAATGGAATGGTTGCCGACGAAGGATTCAAGGTGCCTAGGTATGTTATTTTTTATGGTGAAGGGGACTAATCAAATAGTGCCTTGAAGATAGTGGCTGGAGCCTGTGCATTCACGTCGATATTTATATCAGCATTATCAATCTTGTTACATTTCAAGAACTATCGAAAACCGATGGATCAGCGGCTGGTGGTACGGATTCAGCTACTGTTACCTATTTTTGCGCTATCCAGTTGGTTAGGGCTGGTGTCTAATGGTGCCAGTGGAGTCATGGAACCTATTCGAGAGAATTATGAAGCATTTGTAATTTATACCTTTTTTACCCTATTAACGAATATCCTGGGCGGTGAAAGGGACATTATTATTTCGACTAGTGGTAGGGCCCCGAAAGATCATTTGTTCCCGTTGAATTATTGCTGTGGCAAGGTAGATATTAGTGACCCTTATACCTTTTTGGCGATTAAAAGAGGGATTCTTCAATATACTTGGCTCAAACCGATTTTATCAATAGCAACGGTAATATTGGAAGCCACGGGGACTTATAACAGTAATACCATTGGGTTAAAGTCTGGGTACATGTGGGTGGGGTTGATTTATAACGTATCGATTTCGGTATCACTGTATTCATTGGCGTTGTTTTGGTATTGTTTATTGGATCATCTCGCACCATATCGACCATTTCCAAAGTTTATTTGTGTCAAGATTATCATTTTCTTCTCATATTGGCAAGGATTTGCTCTGTCGATTTTGGTATATCTCGGGGTTATTCCTGAAGCGGGGAGTACTGGATCGAATAACATTGCTAGGGCTATTCAAAACAGTTTAATGTGTGTTGAAATGCTTGGATTTGCAATTGGACATTGGTATGCGTTTAGTTATCAAGATTACGCAACATCACAGATGATTGGGTTTGCTCGACTGCCGGTATATCATGCAGTTCGGGACGCGTTTGGAATTGTTGACTTGATTATCGATTTCAAGTCGACATTCTGGGGTGGCAGCTACGGGTATCGGCAGTTTGATTCTATTGACGATGTTCTCGCACACCCAGAAAGCAGATCTCGACGAGCACGTATTAATGCTGGGTTGCGGTATCGAAGCGATGGGCGGTCCAAATACTGGCTTCCCAAGAGTACAGTTGCCAAAGTTCAATCTGGCGGGCTTATCAGCCGGGCTCATCTACTAGAAAATGACCATGTTACAACGACCTATGGCGCGTTGGCACCTAATGATGTCCCACCGAGACTTGAAGAAGCAGTAACGCTGGCGTCGCCTACAGTTATTCGTTCCGATGAAGCGGCTGAGGATATGGAGTGTGCGGCGGCATGGCTGACTGATCGAGAAATGGCCAGTGACGACCGGTTGTATCAGCAGGCAAAGACTCTCAAGTATGGAGATTACAATTATCCGGTGATCACGGTACGTGAAAGTATACCGTATCGGCCGGTGATGGACCAGCAAAAGCGACATGGCGTGGAAACGACGTTGCAGCAGGAGTATGATACATATGTAGGCCCGGAATCGGACGATGATGAACACGAATTTTTTGCATGAAGAGATTTTTTTTTTTTTTTTAATTGACTAAAACTAAAGAACCTGTACAAATAATAAATAACAAGAAAAAAAAAAAAAGAAGAAGCAAGTAACCAATTAACATACCAAGACATTACTGCTCACCTGTTCGCCTTGGATGGTTGCGATTCGCTGGTATGGCGGTTCATGAACATCTTCCAAATCAATATCTACCCCTCCAGCGAAACACATTCTGGCGAACATTTCCGCACTTCCATAATCAAACACCAATTCGGCATGGCCTCGGGTCGTCGCGGAGATCAGGTCGATCAGTGCGGCGCGTACAGGTGTTGAGAACGGCACGTCGGCGTATGCCAATGGGCGGCAATCCAAATGAACGCGTCTCAAATTGGGAAACTGTTCCAAAATCTCGTCAAACCCGGCGGTACCACCGGCAGCGAAGGTTTGGCCGTCGGTGGTGGTACTGGTGGTAACGATTGACGGGGTGTGAGTAGCAAGCGACGTCGTGGCCATGACGGTAGTGGCCGGTAGCCATTGGTCATTCGGTAACGCTTTGATGGTTAGTGTAGACGCCGGGAGTCTGTTCAGTGGGGACGACACGATGGTGTAAATGTCGCTGTGTGAATACCCGGTGAAATTTATACACTGCAGATTGGCCATATCTGCGCTGTCAACCGGACATGTTTTCACCGGTGTTCTGTCGGTTTGCACGAGTGAGAGAGTATGAAGCCGTGGGAATTGCATGAACACTTGGTCGTCACAGAGCCCAGAAACCGTCAAATGGGTCACGTTTTCGGCGATTGGCACCGCGTCGGCGTTGTCGTCAAAGTCGTGATCATCGAAGCAAACCAGGTCGAAATTGCATCGCGAAAGCGCCAATTCGGTGACAGACTGCGGCAGCCAGCTCGTCATGCCGTCGCTTTGGATACAAACCGAGTCGAATCTCACCTGTGTTAGATACTTTGCACTGGCTAGTGCCCGTTTCAAGTCGACATCTCTTGCTTTCAATTGCCGTTTATTCGCCGGATCGGGTACAATAGTAAGCGACTCGATCGACCGGCCTAGCGGCGTCAACCACCCGACGTTTCCAAAATCCACCCGCAGCAAGACCGCATTCGCGTTTGTCACGCGGTGCAAGTCCAGCGAAATCAGCATTTTGGTGCCGATACCCAGCTCGATATAGCAATGCCGGGGTATTTTGGCCAGCGAATCCTGGATCTCTTCGCCCCACGCCGCGCCAATCTTGAGGCTCAACCATCGGAGCTTACCGGCCACCTGGTCCAGTAGCTTGGCGACAAGCTTACCCCGGTCCATCTCGTCCCACAGCTCGATTGATACGTATAAAACATGGCTGAAATAGTCGTCCATAGCCTTTTTACCAGAAATGCTCTTTGCGAGTTTGTTCAACGTGATTACTTGGTCCATTGACGTGATTTGTAGCTTCCGCCACGATATTGTCACATAGGCTTTGAATAGCGTCCGATTCACCAAACTTACCGACCGCACATCCGCAGGTGAAAGGTACTTGGCCAGCGTCCCGTGCACTTCATTAGGCAGTAGTGTGAACCGGTCGTTGCAAATTGGTCGGTCTAGTGGTCGTTTACTGGATTTTTTCCCGATGCTCGTCTTCGTGTCCTTCTTGTCGGGGTTCCCTTTTCCTAAAATGGAGCCAATTCTTCGAAGTCCTTTCATTGTTGAGAGTTTATGGAGAGAGAGTGTGAGCAAAGCAAGAAAATTCCGGCGCTCGGATTCTTTATATACAAAAGAGATACATGCCTATATATTTCAATAAGAAGAAAAAAAAGACAGGGGTATTATAATAATAACCATGAGCTTCTCCCATATATATTATTCCGCGCATACGGAAAAATATAACAGCCAAGACATTTTACGAGTGCTCCAATAAAAGTCATTGTATACGTCAAAAAAACCAACTACAAGTGCAGGGATCTCCGACAGTCAGTAATATTAAGCGTATAATCTCTAAAACGCCTACATATGATCCAGATTTGCATGCTGCCTTCTTGTCACACAAAATTTGTTTCCCTGTACAACCAAGCCTTGTTCGGGTAGAAATCCGTGTAGATCAATTCCAGTTTTATACCCTTCCACTCTGATTACGCGCAAGTTTCAAACACCAAACCCCTGCCAATGGTTGCACGGCGAATCCGTGAAATTCACGAATTGATGAATCCACGCAAAATAAATTATAATAAAAGACATAGCATGCATTCATCTCATAAATAAAAAAAAAGGAAACAACTAATAATAGTGTATATATATATATATATATATATATCAAAATAGAGAACGAAATAAAATAAAAAAGTAATGAATCAAATTGATTTAAATTGTTTTTAATGCATGCAGCAGCTTTTTCTTGTTCTTTTTTACGACATCCGCTCCATTTCAAGCTCACGCCGTTCCAAAATCTCCTCAATTTCACGTTCGTATTCACCGGATGTCTTTCGAGGTGCAAATCGCAACTTCTTCTTAATCTTGTCACGTTTCCGTTCATTCCCAAGAATGGATGCATGGGCTTGGACGGTTTTCGATTGATAACGACGCTGATCACTTTGCCCTTCTCGTTCATCCTGATGGTATGCACTGTGTACAGGATTCACTCCTCGTCCTCTACCAAATCCTCGTCCTAGCATCCTTGAAAACCGTGAAGTTGCATGATTCTCCACAGAATCCAGACTCTCCAAATCTTCTGGTTCCAAATCATCAACATCAATACCCTTCTTTTTAGCCAGCTTTTTCATCCTACCCAACCTTACGCCTTCATTGCTATTACGCAATTCGAATTCAGCTTCTTCTTGTAACCGTTTGCGGACTTGTGGATCGTGCTCCAATTGCTGAAACACCTCGGTTTCGCTGGGCCAGACCTGTAATCGTCCAACTTGCAACACTAAATCAAGCACAATACCAAGAGCAGCTGTAACAAGCAAAGTAGTCCACCAGGATAAATCCTGACCAAATCTTAAAAACAGCCCATCTTCAACTAAATAAATCTTCGATGGTTTGGTACTGTAAATATATGACAAAAACATGCTGAAAACAAACCATCCACCAATAGAAAGAACTGTCACTATTACAGATACCACCGTCATTGTATACATTTCCAGCATCTGCAGCTTGACACAAATCAAAACCAAACAAATGGTAAACGACAATGTTCCCAATGGATAAAGAGTATTGTCAGTCAATGCAAAGAACCCATACAAGTAATAAGACAAAAACGATACAATCACAGATTCACTGGCAGCAACAACCATCCAGCCCAAAAACAAGATCAATCCAAATCCTTGATTTTGCTGTCCTTTGGTGTACAATTCTGGTACTGCAATCAATGTCGTGGGGCTCAAATCTCGTTCCATAATACCCACACACAATACCGGTAGAGACGTAAACAATGTGTTAAACATTGACAAGGACCAATTTTCATACATCGACGTACCAGTAAACATGGTATTCCTTTGGTAAATCGCCTGTGTCAAGTAAAACAGCACTTCTTTATAAAACGTGCCCAAAATATACTTGCAAATTCTCACATAATTCCATCGTCCATGAACAAGCAACAACTTCAACAAGAACCGGAATTGGGCAATGGAGTAATCAGAAGACCGCGCTGCTTGAAGCCCTTCTTTACCAGTAATACCGATGCCAACATCAGCACTTCGAATCATCGCAATGTCATTCGCACCGTCACCAATCGCCAAACACACGGCACTCTTGACCTTTTTACGAACCGCACTAACCATTGCACTCTTTTGCGCTGGAGATGCACGACAGCAAATAACCGAATCGGCTTTAACCCCCAGGTCAATAAATAATGTCATCAAAGTCATGTCTTCTTCAATCTGGCTTAAAGTCAACCCATCAACAACCACCACACAATGTGCTACATTACCACCATCTAGAGACAACATTGCAGCAGCCATTCGACCAGCAACATCACCTTCTTCAGACCGAAGCACAATCACTGTGGAATAATCTTTAATCAGCCGACAAGAATATCCAATATTAATAGCAGTTTCTCGCTTATCACCAGTCAACATCCACAATCGGATATTAGCACGTCGAAGCTTGTCAATGGCTTCTGGAACACCTTCTTGAAGCTTATCTTCGATAGCAGTGGCACCAAGCAGTTCCAATTCACGTTCAATAACTTCACCCACTTTTTCAACCTTTTCTTGACGATCAACAAGTGAAGTTCTCGCATCTTTATACAACTTGGCCCATCCATCATATTCTTCTTTATCCATCCATCGGTAACCATACATCAAAGTACGTAACCCTTCAGTAGAAAACTCTTCGATATGCTCCAAAGTCCGTTCCATGACATAACTATCATTCATAATAAGCTTTTCGTCAATTTCAATATCTTCTTCGTCATCGTCATCAACATCAGCATCATCATCAACAGGTACCGTAGCCCGAGTAGCGGTTGGAACATCTCGTGAATTTCTTCGATAACCTTGACCTTCCATTGAAAAGCGCACCGCACCAGACGTAGTAGCAGCATCTTTTGAAGTTCGATTCAAATCTCGAGAGGGCCTCGAAACAGTAACAGATTCACCATACTTTTTCTGACGAGCCAACGACACTGACCGTCGAGAACTTTCAGCAATTTGTTCAATCGCTTCATCTTGATGAGCGTTTTGGAAATGGCTATCCAACGACGACAATGCTTGTTTTCGATCAACATTAATACTTGCTCGGCTACCACCACCAAGACTCAAACTACCTCGGGTAACAGCCCCGCCAAGAGAAGTTCGCGGTTGTGTAATCGCAGCGCCACCAGAAATGCTATTCCTCGCAACAACCATTTCTGCTTCTGCAGCCTTTCGCTGAGATGTTTGGTTACTAAGTTCATCAGCCTTGGCTTGAGCCATTTTGCTCTGTCGAAGTCGTTCCATAATGATATTATCAGCACCTTTGCAAAATACGCAAACGCGTCCATCTGGGTACTTGATAACCACTGACATTCTTTTTCGAGAGGACGAAAACTCAATAATTTCTAGCACCTGATAAACTTCATCAATTGGAGGACTAGTAAAGCCTTGAGGGTATGACCGAACAGTAATCGACTCATGTTGACGATCAATGACAATATACCCCATATCCCTCGCCGCTTCAACCAATGCCAGTTCATCCGGAGATGCAGATTGATATTCCAAATTTTCAATTTCTTCTTTACCAGTAACATCTGGAAGACATTCATGACACAATGCAACCCCTAGCAAAAAATGCCGAGTTCGCTTAGAATATAGAGAATGTGGATTTAGCTGCAAATACTGAAGTAATTGCAATGTTGACCTAGTCGACTGAACTTTTGCTGGAGCAGCAGTCGATCTCCATGTACTGGACACACCACTTGGTCTTCCAGCAGGAATACTTGCATTACTTGGGCGATGCCGAGGACGGCTGGCGCTGGCACTAACACTTGGCCTGCTGGCACTCTTTCTTGGCAATGCAGCAACTTGCTGCAAAATCTCATCAACTGATGGTCGTGGTGAATCTGCCTCAATTGCACTAGAATTTCTTCGGAAGGCTGAAATAGCTGATGAAGATTCAGCACGACGAATCACTTGACCATTGGACGACGATGCCGATGCCTTGAGTTTACCCTTGCCTCGAGTATCTACTTGGCGGAACAGCCGTTCATTCTCTTCAGCCTCGGCTATTTGAATATCCAAACCATGCAACCAAGCATGCCCAGCAACAGTCATTTTTCGAAACAACATGACATTATCAGTCAAAGTACCAGTCTTGTCTGAAAAGATATAACTCACTTGACCCAATTCTTCGTTAATAGTAGCAGTCTTGGCTTCCAACGGCGTGTCGCTTTCAGGATGATACATGTCAACATCGAATTGAAGCATTACCATTTGGCACACCTTGACAATTTCCATAGACACATATAATGACAATGGAATAAGAGTATTATACATGATAATAAACCCCATCAAATTCGGAACAGTTCCGACTTCGGCACCTGTCAAGTACCACATATCTCGCCCAGTACTACTATAGTAAACCTTGGAAGCTACCAATGAAAATACCGACAGCCCAAGCACAAATGCAACCAAAAACAAGACAATTCTATTGACACGTTTTTGAAGTCTTGGGGCTTTTGTTCGAGCGTCTTGAACAGCATTCATTCGGATTTTGGACTCTTCACCACTAAAAACCACCAGCCCATGCAAACTAGGAGTATTTCGCAACACTGACCCTCGGTATACCACATGAGATGAACCCAATGGATATTCTTTACCTTCAACAGTCATCTTGGCTTCAAAATTATACAAGTCCATATTGGGGTCTTCAGTGATAATCTCCGCCTTGAAAGATGCCAATTTTTGTTTAGTGTTGCACAACTTCGCACAGTCTGGTAGTGCTTCACGAGATTTCAAGTTTGTCTCACCATCCAATGCCATTGTCTCAATATAAGATAACCCTTGGTTACCAGCACTATTCAACAAGACGATGTCTGCAGGAACCCAATCATTCTGCTTCAACTTGACAATATCACCAACTTGCAGCTCTGTCCATAAAATCTCCCTGTATCTAATAGGCGATGCATCGGTCTCCTCGTCTCCATCATGGTCACTTTCGTCAAACCTTCGATTCTGGTAATCCAAATTTAATTCTGCAATGCGACATGTTCGATTATTCTCAGTTTTATCTTGACGATGCCGTCTCCAATCGTCAAACCCTTCTCGGGCCATGGATATTGTAATAAATACTAGCAATGGAACAATTGTGGTATAATTACCAGTTGTGGACCATGTTGGAATCATTTGTAGAATCGAAACGGCCATAAAGTATCTAAAAATTTTGTGGTTAGTAATCTTATGGCTTTGCTAGATTGGAACATACATGTTAGCGATTTTTGAAAATTGGGCTACCAATTGCCTTGGTAAAAATGTATAAGGTGTATAAATCGACGATGTGATCAAATTCGAGCAATACGGTTTCGATGTTCTCTCGTCAATCAAAGGAGGGCGATTTACAGAAACTTCTATTGGAATGATTCGACCATTTTTGCTTGGTGGAATATGCTTCACTCGTAACACAAAGTCTCTGGTTTTTCGATATGCATGTCCAAACGTGTGCCGTACTTTTGTTGCTCGAGATATATTTCTTGTCGCCCATGTTGAATAATTTGGTAGTAATTCAGCAGTACGCGACTTTGAATCTTCACTTTTACTCTTCTTGCCGGTCGGTTCGTAAGGAAATAAAGGTTCCTCTTGGATATCTAAGAAATGGAGTTAGCACAGGGTTTTGGCAAAGGAAAAAAAAAAAAAAAAAAAAAAAAAACATACCGGTATTATGGGGACCGAAAGGTGGAGGAATCTCACGTTCATGTGTGGTGGTTGGTGCAGCTTTACTTTCCGACGTCATCTCTGTCGCAGAATATACTGGTTTAGGGTCGGCAGCACCAATAGTAGGTATACTCGGAGAGGTACTACCCATATTTCGTGTAAACAGTTGAGTTCGTAATGAATTCCCTCTATTCCGTCGGCCTGTTGGAGAAAGACCATTTGAAGATGAAACAGGAGCTGTTGAAGGCCCTAGACTTGTCGACAGTGCTGGTGATGAAGTATCCAGGGGTGGTAGTTGTCGATTTACATCAGAAGAAAATCTTGTATTATGCAAAGGAGAAGGATTATAGTTGACAGTGGCGGTTGACAAACTATTCCGGCTCATGGTGTTGTTGTTAGAATCTATGCTTTCATCGTCATCTTCATTAGGGTTGTTGGTGCTCAAATCGACTAATGGAAACGTTGTAGAATTGGTATTACTATCATCTTGATCATTAGGATATGACGAACCCATGGTTTTTGAAAATAGCTGAACGTAGCTCTCTTTTATAAAGTTGTAGTTTCAAAAGAGGTTGTTTTTAAAAAGGCTTATAAGTGACCACTGCCAGGTTGTCGTAAATTCTTTTTTCCTCTCGAGGGAAGAAAAAAAAAAAAAAAAAAAGATAAAAAGGACGGAATGAACGGACACAAAATTCAATCAATCACGCGTCGTTTTGATACCAATTTTGAATATTTACAGATCAATCTAATGAACTTCAAAGATTGGTATTCCAGCGCTTGAATTGATGAGTAAAATGAGCGTCTAAAAGAGAAGGTGAGAAGAGATGAAGTTTGTGACAGGGTAAAAAATAAAAAGTCTTGGTTTAAAGCGGCTATAGGGAGAAGGAAAATCTAAGCCACTTTTTGGGTGAGAAAGGCATCTAGAGTGACACCGACGCTCGGCCCGCCCCGGTAAACGCTGCATAAATTTGTATGTGGCTGTGGTCCATTGGGTTGGATTCCGTTGTTTGTTTGGCTCTGTAGACAAGCATTAATAGCATCGTTGTCCCATTTAATAGGGGGATTTGTAGTTCTACGTATAAGCAAATATCTCTTGGTCTGGTATTTTTATAGCAACCTGGCTTAAAAGGGGCTGTTTGTGTTGACGCAGTAGCAAAATTCGCACGACTGGTTATTAAATATGCAATGCAAACTTTCTGTGCCGCACATTAACTGTCCCATACGTGGTGGGCCTATAGTGTTGTTGCATCGAGCTGCCGCTGCTGACCACTATCATGGCAACGTCCAAGCATATACCTGGCATATAGATAGGACCCACTAAAGCTTTGGGTTGCTAGAGTAACGCGATTGGTTATTCTTTGGTTCGTATATACTGCAGGTTCTCTTCTCTTTTTCAGAAAATGCTGCATTGTTTACGCTATCCAAGACAGTTTATATGATGGTTCCTGCGCACGAAGTCCTGGTCTTTTTAATTTGTGGTGCTGGAGATATCCACCCCATTGAATCCTCGCACTTTTTGCACCACTAGTAGGGCTGTGAAATATATATCCGACCAAAACGACGACCGTTTGAGCACGCACTTTCCGGATTAATCGAGTAGCTAGTAGGTTGTGTGTGGGAACAGTCGGTTTTCTTCGGAGAAACACACTCCATGTCTTGAAAAATATTTCCAAAAGCGTATAGTCCACTCCACCTACTTGATATATACACACGATTGAAAAACCATGTCTTTGTGTAGGTTTAAGGTTCTTTTTTGGTTGCGCGCCGGCTGGGTTTTGTCTTAGGAAAATGTCTTGTGTTTATATATTGAATAAACCCAGGAAGGATCGCTGGAAAATACGAGGAAGTTCTGGGAATCTCAATCGCATTTCTTTACCATGGATTCCGGAATCTCAGTCCATGGCCATATGGATTCCACGTTCACAAGCTGAATTCTCACGTACCATTACGTAACCAGCTCATCAATTGGGTAACCAAGAGCGGTCGGCTTGGAAGATCCGCGACATACATTAAAAAGACTAAGATTCACCCTTCTTAACATTCCCCGGATGGCTCCGATAATACGCCGAATCTCCCCGGTGTGTTACTTTAAATGGTAATGAGGTCTATTTCCTCCGGCTACAGGCTGCATAGCCGGACGAAAAATTCTAACAAAAAAAAAGTTCAAAAAATCAGCCCATTTTTTATGGCGGGAGTGCGGCTCAGTTTAACTCCAACAAGTTTTGATTGTCAATCTAACAAAACTTATTCCGTCAAGATAAAGCGAAACTTAAGGGACCAGGGATTATGGCAAATTGAATGCTGGAAATTGTGATTACATTATCAACTCAGGGTTGGATAGTCTGTAGTAAACCCCGTGCACAAATTTGTAATAAAACGTAAACAGTAAATGTCAACTAATGTAATAATAATAAGTGACGGAATCACGGATATCGGCATCGCATTATGGACAAAAAGCGGCGCATCAAAAACAAAACAATTTTAAAAGACATCCGATATATTCCAGTAGAATTCCATCCCGCATTATTCCTTCTAATGACTCGGGCCTCGAGTTCGAACTCCCTCCACATATTTTTTTCAAACTATCCAATAAAAACCGTAAGAATTGCATATTCCGGGCTGAAAAGAAAAAAGAAACTAAGCGCGTTTTATTAAAGCTCACCATATTTCAAAAAAAAAAACCCCCCATAAATATAAATACACCATCATTACGCTCTATTTTATTTATATATATTCTTTTATCCACATTCTTTTTCCACCGTTTTATTACATCAAGAAAAAGAATAAAACAAATCTTTATTCCTCAATAGCTTTTACAAAAATGTCGCTTACTGAAAACCAAGTTGATATCATTAAGGCCACTGTTCCAATCCTTGAACAGGGTGGTGAAACGTTAACCAAACACTTTTATTCGAAAATGATTGCCGAGAATGATATTGTCAAGCCATTTTTCAACAAAACTCATCAACAATCATCAGCTCAGCCAAAGGCATTGGCACGTTCTTTGCTAATGTATGCCAAGAATATTGAGAACTTGGAAGCGCTGGATGAATTAGTTGAACGAATCGTTCAAAAACATTGCTCTTTGTTGATCCAACCAGAGCATTATCCAATTATTGGTAAATACCTCATTAATGCAATGTCAGAAGTTCTTGGAAAGGATGTGGCAACTCCAGAAGTTTTGGACGCTTGGGGAGCCGCATACCAAGCGCTCGCTGATATCTTGATTGAAGCAGAAGCCATTGTATACGATTCAAATGAAGCTGCATATGGTGGATGGCGTGGATACCGAGATTTCCGAATCGCCCAAAAGTCGCCTGAAACCGCTAATGTGACTTCATTTTATTTGCGTCCAGTTGACGACAAGCCAGTTATTGTTCCAGAACCAGGTCAGTTTTTGGGGTTCCGATTCCCAATGGAATCCGGTGATGTTTATTGCCGACAATACTCCATTTCATCAGTGGTTGAAGAAGATTCAAGAAAACCAATGTACCGAGTATCCATCAAACGGTTGCCAGGTGGCATTGTTTCCAAATTGTGGCATGATAAGATTCGAGTGGGAGATATTGTCCAAATATGTCCACCATGTGGTGACATGATCTTGGACGAAAAGCATGATAAAGACCATTTGGTATTGCTTGGCGCTGGTATTGGTGTTACCCCATTGGTTCCAATGGCTCAAAAGGCTCTAGATAAGGGTAGAGAAGTTACATTTGTTCAGTGTGAACGGGATCTCAAGAACCAGCCATTTGCAAAGGCATTTGCAGAGATGGCTGCCAAATATCCAAATTTCCAATTCAAGGGATTCTTTTCTGTGACTGTACCTGAAGAAGCTGAAGCGCCAAATGATGGTCATTATCATAAACATTTGGATATGCCAGCTGGTGGCCAACATGGCAGACTCACCCGGGATGACCTGAAAAAGATTATGGATGCAATCCCAGGCGCTGCAGACGTTTATATTGTTGGTCCACATCAATTTATGCATGAACAACGTCGAAATTTGGGTGAATTTGGTAATAACAATCACCGTGTCTTCTATGAATACTTTGGACCAAGCGTTGAATAAATCCCGCCTGTTTCGAGAAAAAGAAAAAATTATTAATCAAGTAGTTTTTTTTTTTTTTTTATTTAAATAAATTATAAATGAGATGAAAAAGCAAAAACTTTAAATTTATGCAGATGTATCTGCATATGCGCTGTATACAAAAACCATCCATCATTCAAACCTTCTTTCGCTTATTCCGTCCTCCACGCGTTGCTCGTCGTTTGGCAGCACCACTGGTACTAGACCCTCCAAACTCATTTGGTCGTTTTTCACCCTGCTGCTGCTGCTGCTTATTTGCACTGCTTTTCGCTTGAACTGTCATTCGATAGCAATTTCGCTCAACTCGTGTTTCATTACACACTGGTGGCAAGTATTGATTCAGTTTAGCCGGTACCCCAGTTGGATAAAAATCTGGCAACAACAACCGCATATGGTTAACAATAGGCCCCTCAGACGGAAATGAATCCAAAATTGGATGAATTGGTCGAATCCCCAGCCCACTATAATCAGCAATGCCAGCCTGTGGAATTCCAAATGCGAGCCGCAGCATGTGCGGTGCAAACCGAGTATCAGTCTTGAGCGAATCAAGAACTTTTAAAAATTCAGTAATGGAATCAAAAGTTCGAATTTTCAAACATTCAATCCAAATAACCTCGGGGATACAAACCCGAACAATATTTTGAAACATTGGATCATGATCGACATCTTGTAAAGTCTTGCCGGGGCAAATCTCATCAAGCAAAGTTTGAATCATTCCAGGCATTGCTGCGAACCCTTTCCAAGCTCCATGGAAACGAAGAGACTCCCAACGATGGTAATTTGCATTTGGCAACCCAGACAATTTCACTGCATAGTCAACAAATTCCTTCCAATTCATCGAAGCAAACTCACCACGTTCCGCTTCATATTGAAACCGTTCTGCAGATTCCAACCGGACCAGCCGCACGTCGGGGATCCGTTCAATCGCATCTCGCAACACCATGGCAACTGCACCATGACCGTTTTTCACTGACAACCAGATTTTCAAATCATCAACTTTCAAAATTGATCCAACATTTCGAACAAATTTTGCAGAATGAGATGGCAAAAATGGTGGTTCCAAACGCATTCCCATGGCTCGACGAATCAACTGTTTCATATTGTCGCTCAACTGTTTGGTATCTGACAATGGGTGTGTTGGTGTCGATGGTGTTGGTTGTTCTTTGCCGATGATTCCATGAATCAATTGAGTAAAGTTTTCACCGCCTGGTTGAGGATTGGTTTCCAAGTATGCATACAAAACATGCAATCCAGCTACATCCTTAATAGCATAGGCTTTGGTTTTTTCTTCCACCGACAGGGACCGAAAGTTGGAATGGCCATAACATTTGATAAGCATGTCACCAAATGGGTCGTTGGCAAACGGTTCGGTGGCATTGGTATTGACAGTGCTATTGCCGGTGGTGTCATAAGAGTCCAAAAGTTCTGGTTTGGGAGATAACTCGTGGTCTTGAAGGGTGATGGTACCAGCAGTTTCATGACCATCTTCATGGTTGACTAGACCGTCGTCATTCTTGAATTGCAGCTCCCGGTCACCTTGATCGTCATGTTCATTTTCAATCAAACCAGAATCTTGGCTGTCGACATTGTCGTTGTCACTGTCGCTGCCATTGCTGCCCGGCGCTTCGCCAATTGGAGACTGTGGTGGTTGAGAGGCAGGAGGTTCATCATCCGAGTTCAAATACTCTTCGTCTTTGACCAATTCCTGAGCAGCGGCCACCAGTTGATCTAAAGAGTTGACAGGTTCTTGCGCACTTTCCATGGTGAATGAATTAATTTTGTGGAAAATGTGGTGAAAGAAATAAAGAAGCGCTTAAAAATCGAGGAGGGAAAGGAAGCAGTTTTATACTTGGTGATTGGTATCGGGCGCTTAAGTCTGGTTTCGTCTTTGCTGTGATTTCCAAACCCATAGTCGAAAAACAAAACAAACAGATCAAAAAAACAAGTTCAAAAAGGTATCTTCAGGATCTCGACAATCAGAGACTTCATCAGAATCGTAGTCGTATTTTACTGGATAGACTGTTTTAATCTGCTTTCGTTTGCCCTTCTTTTTGTCTTCAGTTGGTGGTAGATCGGAAGATGAAGTAGTAGTACCTGATCCTGTTGTGGTTTCTGAACAGGCCCGTTCACCTTTGGTTTTATTATTCTTGCTGGTAGTAGTAGTATCCTCCGATTTTGTATTTCTATCTTTTGATAAACTTCGAGAACCCGCCCGTTTCTTTCCTTTATTTGATGGTACTTCTGTACACCCATTGCTATCGGCAGCTGGAGGTGATTGTGATACCGGCTCCAACTTGATATTCTTTGACCGCAGCTGAGATTGTGCTTGTTTCGGCGTTTCCCCGGCGTTACTACTCGTTGACGACGTCGCCCTTGTTCTCCTACCATTTGGCGCTGGTGCTGATGATGATGCAGATTTGGCCTTAGTTGCCTTTGCAGGTGTAGCAGATCTCGTCCTTGCTGAACAAGTGCTTGGTGTGGCGCTTGATGTACCACTTGGTGAAGAAGAAGCTGCTCTTGTCGTAGCTGGAATATTTGAAATCGGCGTAGCTGCTGCAGAACTCAACATTTCCCTTCTAGCCTTGTAATTATTATAACTGTGGGTGTTATCTTTCGGCATATCTCTATCGTCATCACTATCACTGGGATCAGCAGTTAGTGGAGTTAAGTCGCGAGTAGAAAATAGCAATTTCCGACTTCTTGTTCTATTTGTACCACCAGTCGTGTTTAACGGCAGCGACGACGACGACGAATATGCACTGAACTCCCCCTTGTCGAATTCAGAATCCGTGGTATACCCAATGTTCGTTCTTGTTACTACCACTTCGAGCACATCGTCTCCATCAATAATATCTGGGAAATTTCTGATGCCTGTTACTTCGAGATCCGAGTCGTCCGAGTCCGTACCCGTGTCGTGATTTGTATACTCAACGTTCGCCCTGGCATGCTCTGCTGGGTTCATCGCATTTTATTTTCCATATATATATATAAGTTTAGTTTAGGGCGGCGGGTCAAAAATCATCTGGTCGGGTGGGCGAATTTTTATATTCGTTTTGGTTTTTTGTGCCACGCACCGTGAGCGCGACCCGATTGCACGTTCTCGTTCCTGGAATTTGCGCTTCGGGGAAACTTCATGTTTTTTTTCCCAAAGAATGCTGTGAAAGTTTAATTGTTTAGTAGAATTTCATAACATTCTGGTACATTGTAATGTGGATCATGCAGCGGGTTGCGAATCTAATGACTTTGTATTGAATTCCTAACCCAGGGGTCCAAGCGGAAGAGGAATGCTGGTTGTGTTACAGCCGCATGCGGCGACATATCGGGAATTTCCTAGCGCTCTTGAAAAAAGAAAACCCATCAACATGATAATTTCATTCATTCATTCATTCGTTTCAAACTATGACAATAACTACGTTACAACCTTTTTCTTTCATCTTCCTAATTATTTCTCTTTGAACAATTTCCGACCCAGATATACCCTTCATACAACCCTTCCAAAGCCACTGCAAGAGGCCACAATGATTTACTATTATCAGGCTCCAAAAACTCACGCAAAGCTCCTTCTGCACTACTGGCACGGTATAGCCGCACATACCGACCAAACACTGCAGCGCAGCAGTCAACTTGGGTGTTGAATGGCAAGCTTCGCGGGATATAATAGTATAGGTTCTTGGTCAACGTCTTGACCAGCCGGATCGTGTTGCTGGATGTTGCAGGAGCCGATGATGATGATGCAGAGTCGATGGTGATTACCGACATGCAGGTCGGAGAGTGAGGCTGAAAATGTTTCACAATCCACACGTTTTCGTCACGTTGAAGCTTGACTAGGCATTTGTATCCACAATGAGTATCACTACATTTGGAAACCAGCCGCGTGCCAGTAGAATCTGTTGCTGGGATCCACCGGTTTTGTGATATGTGTGATTGTAGCCAAACGTGGAACCTTGCTTGGTGAGCTGTGAGAAACACCATTCCGACGGAGATGTGGGAAACTTTGTCTAGCACTACCAGTACTGAATCTGCCAATTGCTGTGAACTATTGGCCCTTTGTGATGGCGGTTTTCGTGATGGTGTTAATTGTGGTAAACGTTTTCCTGAAACGATTGTAGGTGGCGTTGGTGATGATGCAGCGATGGTGGCAGCTGCTGCGCGTTTCCGAGGTGCCGGTTTGCTGGTAGTCATTGGACGTTTCCGGGGTGCTCTGACGGCAGCTTTAATAGGAGTTTGAATCTCACAGTTGTTACTGTCACTCCAGGTCATATCCAAGTCGTCGAAATCTCCTGTTGGTGTTTCAATGCGATTGATTTCTTGTGGCGCATCAGCAACAACACTGACTGCGTCGTCTTCATTGTCAGAATCTGGACAGTACATGATCATGAGTACCTTTTCCCAGTCGGTCGGACGCTGGTATTTGAGAATTTCGAGGTTTCTCGCCATTACTATTGATTCTTCAGATAGATCTGGAGGTAGGTGCGGTGGTTGCGATTGAGGCAGCGATTGAGGTTGCAATTGAGATTGAAGTTGGTTTGAGGAATCGGTTGTACAGGAGAACTGTGGCGTCTCTGGCGTTGGCAGTGCACCACTTGCTGTAAAATCATCGAACCGAGTCATGTGGTTTGACTTTGGTGATTCAATATCCCCATAGGATTCGAAAATGTGCTCTTCAAACAACGAATCCAGTGAGACGTCCATCGTGTTTGGTGGTGGTGAAGATGATGGGAAAAAAAAAAAAGAGGAAATAGAAGGGAATAGAAGATGAGATTTTTAATCTATAATTAATCTGCATGCACGAGCGGCCATGCAATTAATTCAACAGGGGAGAGTAGTTTCACATTCTACCGCAAAAACAAAACAATGCAAAAAAAATTTTATTCATCAAATTAAACTAACATCACATATATCTATAGATTTGAAATAACAATGCAGAGCCGCCAGGTTTGTCGGCACCTGGTCAAACTCATCTACCGCGAGATTCCAAGTCTTCGATTTTGTTTCGCCTTCACGGCACCGCTCGCCATAAGCTTGGCTAAGTACTTTGCCGCAGGTGTCACTTTTGGACCTCCTTGTTGCATTACTTGAAATGTATCTGCAAATGTACTTGTGGGTGCGTCTGCTGAACAGTCGGCTAGCCTGAGTGAAGGTGGGATCTGGTCCGGCTGTACATCCGCGGTTATGAGGAGTCATGGATGTCACTCTCCATACTGTCAATGGCTGGTTCACCGTTGTTTTGGACCTTTGGAAGTTGATTTTGAATGCACATGTTTTGTTGTAGCAGCGGTAGGACGCCAAGTCGCCATACGTGGTCATATCATGGCATTTACGTAGCACATATTGACAGTATGCCCACGCATGAAACCGCGCGTCATATTCGGAAACAAATGTCATGTCTTGGACCAAGTTGAGTTGTTCAAGTTTCTGGATGATTATTGAAGGGTTAGCTGGTAGTTGTTTTGTTGGAGTTCGTGGCGCTGCTTGACCTGGTGATGCCGATGGCGATGGTGATGAAGGCTGTTTCAGAGATTGCAAACTGGTCCGTTTGTGTAGTTTACTAGTTATTGTACCGTGTGAACTTCGTTTTCTTGAATGATGTGGTGAATACATTGAAATGTATGTTGTCGTAGCCGGTACCGACAAGTGAGCAGTACCCGCAGCGGCGGCGGCGTTTTCTTGTGTGTAAATCATGCTCATGATCTGTTGGTACTCACCAGGGCGTTCATTTTTCATCCGCATTAGATCTTTTGCAAGTGATTTTTCGTTGTCATTGTTAGTATTGCTGATGTATGTCGGCGTTGGAAGCTGATGGTGATGTTGCTGCTGCTGCTGATTGTGATGGTAGACGGCGACCGGCGTTTGCTTGGGCGTCGACTCCTGACTATTTGCACCAGAAATTGAATAATTATACGGCGAAGTCAACGAATAAAACGATGACAGTGATGGAGTCGATGGAGGAACTGTATTGAATATGTCATTGAATGGAAACCCTCCATCAGTAGCCGCCCCACCACCTGCTGTCCGCCTATCTGGCATGGCATGTCTCAAATCTCTATACCCTGGTGAAGCTGAGGTTGGGTATGAAGCATCATGAGGTGGCCTACTAGACACTGGTGACAGATACGGATGATGATGGTTACGATAGATTGGTGTTGAAGTTGGGGTTGACAATGATGATGGTGATGAATAGACTAATGGAACCAGACTACTCATTGATGGAAGAGTGATTAGGTTTGAAGGGCGATGAAGGCGACGACGTAAAGGTTGGCTGGAGGTAGAACTACTACCACCAATTCCTGATGGAGTGGGTGGACTGGTCTTTTTATCCATCCGGACTAATTGGACTCAGGAGAGGGTTGTGGTTTTTGAATGAAGTAAAGGAATATGCGCGTACTGATACTGTATAGTAATAACAGAGATATAAAGGAAGAAAAAAAAAGAACCAGCAAAAACTCCCAAAGAAAAGTGCATGCTGTTCTAGAAAAGTATACGTGAGTTGAATGTTTCAAAATGCTACTTTTGGCATCTTGCCGTACATACCATTTTTGCCAAAGTGAAGAGGGGAAAGATAGGGAAATATTACTACTGTACTGCTATGAAAGATTAGGCCCTAGGGGGAACGCATGATGCATGTATGCAGTTGAGCCTCAAAATAATGGGGCACAACCTCATCTCGATAGTTTTGATCCCGGAGTGGCTCTGGTTTCGCATGGTTATTATGGATTTTGAGTTTATTAGTTTTCATTGTTAAGTTTCATAGGTTTATACGAGATTCTTCCCGGGGTTTGGTTTGCAATGCAATTGGGTGCCAACAGGGGCAAAAGAGAGGGATTCGTTTTCGATGATGCCTCATTTCAAGTGCCTCACGCCCGCCGCACGCAAGGAATCAGTCCTGGGTATTCTGTTGCCGCATCAATATGGCTGGACATGCGCATATGTTTTGGCTGAATCGGAACCTTGGCATATGCAGTTGAAAAAAAAAAAAAAACAAAAAAAAAAACGTTAGAGTATGCAGATACGAAATCTTGAAGAAAGAAAAAAGAGATCAATCTCTCCTCGACTACAAACTTTTCAATGACATCTGCGCATTTGCATTTGCAATTGGACAGCTGCATGAAACGAAAACGAATCCCAATTAGGATCCGACGAATGAGGAAGTATTATATACCTTGTATCACAAAGATGTGACGTCTGAAACGGTTCGCTAAGTACGTTGAACTGCCTGTTGATTTTGAGGCATATATCCATCAGGGTTATGTATACGTTCAAAAAACAAGCACAGAATGTTCATGCCATGGGCCTAATCAACAAACACACGCAAATTCCTCATGACTTTTTATGAAACATGTCGTACGAATCGCGTAGTAGTGACATTTACGCGCTCGATCGGCGTCAAGCCGCGGCTTCATAAGCCACCCAAATTGGTGGCCCCTCAGCGCCCAACCATTAGACACTCGCCACCATGAGTACGAGCTACGAAGAAGACCACAACGTATCCACGACTGAACCGAGCACGCAGCGGCGAGGGACCAGGGCACAGGCCCAAGCCCAAGCACAGGCCCAAGCCCAGGCCCAGGCACACACAACTCTACGCCAAAACCTGTCTGATTTCTTCTCCCTAGACCACGACCCGGCGCGGCGAGCTCAAGGAGAAGACTACCGCGACATGGCGGGGGCGCTCCAAGAGCTCAACTCGTCGCCACTTGTGCTACAACTGGTCGAACAGTTACAACAAGAGGCTGATGCGCTACCGATTGGACTCGACGGGCAGCAGCAAGGTGTGCCGCAGACTTTTCTCGACGCGTTGGATAGAATCGACAAGAAACACATTAAATCTTCTGATCAATGCGCCATTTGTGCGGTCAATTACCTCGACGACCCGTACCCTTTGGTGGTCAGATTACCTTGCGATCCAAAACACCATTTCGATTTGGAATGTATCGGACCTTGGTTGAAATTGCATTCTACTTGCCCATTGTGTAGAAAAGACTTGCTTGCCAAAAAAGAACCAATCGTGGCGGATGACGACAGCGAGGAGGAATTTGACGACACTTACGGTTAGAAAAAATAATTAAATAATCAAGGTTACAGTTTTTTACTTCTATAATTCAAACTGCTGTACATCAACTGACGAAGTTTCTGCTGTCGATGGTTTAGATTCCGCTTGGTTCGACGGGTTACTCTCATTATGCTTGTTCTTCAATTTCTTCTTAACCTTGCCCTTTAGTGCTCGTTTAACCAGCCTGGCTAGTTGCTGTTGAGCCATCATCGACGACCCAAGCGGTCTTGGTTTGCCCCATGCGCTTTTCAGTTTACAACCCTTGACAACAAACCGCCCGTCCTGCGGCATTTTGCTTGCGGCAAGCTCTGCACTAGCTCGGTCATTAAACGTTACAAATCCACATTTGGCTCGGTGGACAATTTGAAGCGATCGAATGGTGCTATTTCCGGAAGTCAAATCTGTGAAATACTGCCGGATTGAGCTTTCTGACAATTCTTGATCAACCCCATAGATGAAAAATGAACATAAATTAGCGTCACTCGGTATCGTCATGCTTCCATTAAATGGCAACTTTTGAGCAACTTTTTCCACATCTGCATCCACCGGCTTTTCATCTTGCTCGGTAATTTCGTCGATATTTCTCTTCCTTTTTTCGCCACCACCACCTGTTGCATTTGCCAGTCGTTTCAGTAAATCTCTTGCCCGTTCATTGGTATCATCATCTTCTTGTTCTTCATATTCCTTTTCCTGTTGTTTAGCAGCGTATAACCGGATGACATCGGTGGACCCTTCAATGGCCTGTTTATTCCCAGCCATTTTAAGCGCTTCATCACGAATGGCAATCGGCAATCCGTAACTCAAATCCAACATGCAACATTGGCAACAATTTTTGACTCGTGAACAATTTTTACAAATCGTGGTTCGTTTCGTAGGGTTTCCCTTTTGAGGCACCCATCGAAACGACGTATATGGACGCCGACACATGTTGCATTGTTCGCCAGATTCTTCCCGTGACATGCGAACATAGGGGTTGCCTCCTAAACAGGACTCGCATACTGCCGGTACTTGGTCGTCCATGCTGATAAATAAAATCAAAAACCTTCGTGTAATGTCAAAAAGTGAGAAAAATTAGGTGAGGCTTAATTAAATTTAAGTTGGGATGAATGATTGCCCGCCACACTAGAACTTTATCCAAATCGCAATCCACCGATTCCCCATCAATTTGTATAAATAGTTGGTTGGAGGTATCGACGAGAGGTTCTTTAGGAGTTTTTTAAAGTCCAATTGACTTTCTTTCTTTTTTTTTTTTTTTTTTTTTTTTTTTTTTATCTGTTCGTTTCTACTCCTCGGCATTTAACACCCGCTCTTTGGACAGAGATAAATGCCTTATTCTTTGATTCGATTCTGATCCACACACTATCTTGGCCACGAAAAAAGCATGAAAAGCATGGAAAAAAAAACCACTTTCACCATCTAAAACATCTCACTGAATTATTTAATTGAAAATTTATGTATTCATTTTTCATTATTAGCTAAATTTCAAACACTTGAAGCAAAAGCGCATCATTTCCAATCACCGTTCCCATCATCATCATCGTCATCACGCTCGTTAGTATCACCAAGTCGAGGTTTTTTCCGTAATGGCAAGTCGGTCAATTCAAAATTATCACTACCCTCCAAACCCCGTTTGTTTGGAGCGGGACCACCACCTGCTCCTCCTACCTTTACCGCATCCCAATACCGCTTTTTCAACGTGCACTCAAAATATCCATGACCTTCCTTGACACAGTAGCCGCACAACCCGCGTCGTTCGCGAGACTCGATCAACTGCCGTTTCCGGTTTTCAAAACAAGACATGGGCTCGTTATCCCGCTTTTCAGGCAATTCCAATGCATGATAAGGTGGATCATGCGGTAACAATGTGAACATGCTTCGTGGTCTTTCAGTTTTGGAATCTTCCCCAGGAACAACTTTGCCCTGACTCAACCTTTCTTGAGGCTCATTTTTCAACAGATTCAACGCCAGATCACGGACAAAATTATATGATACCGGGGTTTTATGCTCCCATAACCGTTGGCCGATATCCTTTGCCACGTATTCTGGCAAAAACTTTCTCAATCGACAGTACCCTTCTGAATCTGGCAAACAAGACTTGAAGAATAATTGATGATGCTGGCTCAAGGTAACTCTAATGACTTCTGGTTGTAGTGGATCTAACCCAGCTGGTTGTAATTTCCAAAATTCCTGTCTTGCAGCTAGCGCGTCTAGTGGGATCACATTAGCTCTGATGCGGTCCAAGATATGATCTGGACGATAAAATAGAGAACCAGCAGCAGGTGTAGTATTAGCAAAATGCTTTTCTGGACAGGTCTGTTCGATCAAATCCACCGCATCTCGATTGCACATTACAAGATGGTTGCGGTCGATGAACCGGTCAACAGACGCCGCGTAACTTTCAAAGGTTTCCTTGGATCCATCCCATGGTGCAATACTTGCTTGCCATGATTTGGAAATGTCATGCTTGGAGCTGTAATACATCGGGACAGCACCTAAATCATGCATTGTGTTTTATCAATTTATGCACGCGTCAAACAAATTATGTACGAAGGA
>JAKTPN010000349.1:75275-123275 GCA_030557665.1 Blastobotrys apis
AGAGAGCCACTTATTTCGGATTCAGGTGGCGTGCGCGGCCTACTGTAGGACCCAGCCAATAAGGTTCGTGTAAAGGTTTGAGCGGTTTTTTTTTTTTTTTTTAATCCGATTTGCATGAGCTGCACGGCACTGTGCACTGTGAATAATAAAATTATTATTATGAGGAGAGAGAGAGTACTAACTGTATGGTATTGGTGGCTGGTGGCTTTTTTTTTTTGTTTTACCACCAGACGTGGTTTGGAAAATATATCCTAGTAAAAAAATTGACTCCTATGGCCCTAAATGATGGAAAGGACAATTAGTACCGCAAGGTTTTTT
Organism: Blastobotrys apis; assembly: GCA_030557665.1. Classification (NCBI taxonomy): domain Eukaryota; kingdom Fungi; phylum Ascomycota; class Dipodascomycetes; order Dipodascales; family Trichomonascaceae; genus Blastobotrys; species Blastobotrys apis. The sequence goes on from JAKTPN010000349.1 coordinate 75,594, forward strand.
TTTTTGGTATTATCCCCCACGAATTCGACACCATTGAACAGCCAGTCCAAAACGGAAGTGTTCAACTGGGTATATTTCCGTTCAATATCCCAAATAGGTCTATTACGCAATTGAGAAACATTTTGAACCGTTTTTGTTTCAAAGAAGACAGTGTGTTTTGCTTTTGGTTTCTGTTTACCCATTGTTGGGCAGAGTGGGTGGGAGACGGAAAAATCATGGGAGTCTCAGATCTCTCTCACGATGATACATATCTTGCGCGCAAATCTAGTAATTTTATTTTTAAATGGGGTTTTTATTTTTGTCCGTAGTCCGAGTCGGTGGATGTCATTCGGCCGAGAGGATGGTTGTCGGGCAGAATATCTTATATGATGGAAAAGGAGGCGGTTGGAATGGATGTTTTTGCTCCCGCCGCATCTCCTCCTTCACCTGATGGGCCCCTAAAGCAGCACATACAGAGTCGACATACGGCATAACATAACATGGCATGAAGCATAGATCAAGGATGAACCGGTACGTTTTATTAACCGCAAGATCCCGTTTTTAAGCGCAGTGCGTTCGTGTGTGAGTGGATCGGTTGAGCGTTTTGTGTGCATCCATCCATCCACACCTATAGTCTATAGCGCTTATACATACTATAGACACGTTTTTTGCCGCATATATATGCTGAATTTATCATTTTTTATCCTATATACAAAATGTATGTATATATATATGTACTATTAAAAAGGTATTATGAGCTATCTTTTTTTTTTTTTGGTGAATGGTACACCAGTTTCTTGTTGAAAAGAGATCGGCAAAGGTTGTTGAATCAATTGCCAAACCTGTCTATAATAAATAAAAGGTCATTAAAGTTAGTGTTGAATTCTTGAAGTCGTTAATAATAATAGTTTGTTGGTTTTTTTTTTGTTTTTTTTTTAAAACCTTTCGGCTATGCCAATGCTGGTCCAAAGATCTTCTTGAGCTTCAGCAAATCTTGAAACTTGTACATTTCAAAATCTTCACTCTCCAAGTCATCGAAGACCTGAGAATGTCCAAAATCAATCAACACAACGCGTCCATCGGTCTGAGGGATCATATTCTGTTTTCTAACATCACCATGAACCACGCCCATTCCATGGACCATTTGTAGCGAATGTAGAGCGGATTTGTAATGATCAATGTTATTCACATCCACCTTCAGCGACCCAACATTTTCCGAAATTGTATACGGGCCGTCCAAAACGTGTCCATTGGTGCTCTTTTGGTACACGCGTTCGTCATCGAGTTTAGCATTCCTGTTGAAAAAACATCCATAATCAATCAATCGTGGGATACAGCTTCCTTGTAAATCCCCCAATGCGTTGAAAGTGTACACCTCATTGGAATACATGACATCCGCCACATGGTCCGTTCTCAATGGATCCGTGTAGTAGTAACCGTCAAACACTTTGAGAATCCCGTCGTGGACAATCGGGTCATGGCTGTATCGACTGAGAATCTCATTTTTAGTCATTTCATTGTCGGGACTGCTGTTGTTGTTTGTGGCGATGGAAGACCCATACATGTGACTAATAATGTTGATTTTGATGACTTGTGACAGAAACCCAGGTCCTCGTTGAATGACTGGGTTACTAGCTTCTCTTTTGACTGTATTTGTAGCTGCTGCTGTTTTTACAGCTGCATGAGTGGATGAAGAGGCGCTGAAAACATCTACTGGCCAAGCCTGTGTTTGCAACATATTTGCGGGTGGTGGATGTGAATGTGGAAAGGTGTGGATGAGTAAAAGAGATTTTGGTGCTGCAATGGTTGCGGGACTTTCTTTTGGGGGGTTGCGAAGATTTTTTTTGGGGGTTGCGAAGATTTTTTTTTTTTTTTTTTTTTCCGGCCGGGCGAGCCGCGGTACTCGTAGTTTTTAGTTCAGTCACTGAGACATGTGATGTAGAAAAAGGTTAATCCGATCGATGTATACGAATTCGAAAGATTTCATACAACATTCGCTTTTTTATCAACGGTATTTTAACCATTTTGGTCAGGAATGAAACGCGGTATTGGGATTTTATTTTTATTTTTTAATGCACATTTTTTTGTTTTTCTTTGTTAAAAAAAGCCCGGGGTGTTTTTATGCGCCGCATGGGGCTTCTTCCCGCTTTTACAAACACTATAGCTATGACTTTTTAATAAATACATAGACCCTCGAAAATTCCACTCCTCCTTTTTTATACTAATCGGCATTCGACAAGGACAACAAATCTTGGGATCTCACCGACCCCGTTTCACCATCCAACGACGCGTTTATTGACCGATGTTTCGACGAAGTGACCGACTTGCTAACCGGTAATGAATCCATGGAATCGTTTCTAGTCAGCAGAGACTCCGGTGCAATCGCTCTGGTTGAAGCGTTTGTATCAAACGATCCTCTTCGGTTATGATGCTTGGAAGAACTAGCAATTGTAATCACCGACGCGGTATCCATACCTGGTGGAGGTTGGTTTAAGTTGTTAGCATTGTTGTTGGTGTTTGCATTAAGATTAAGATTATTGGGTGCCAAATGGCTCGGTAGTGTGTTGGTAGATGCAGCGTCGGATTGAATAGACGGAGACGCCGTGGTTATCGATGTTCGAGACACTGATGGGACTGTAAAGTTGGAATTTGATCGGCGTTTAGTTTCATCTTGGGTTTTTCCAGTCATGAATGATTCTGTATCATTTCCACCGGTACCACCACCACCGCCACCGGAATTCGGACGTTGCTGTGAGTTGCTATTGTTTGTACTATTGATGATGTTATCATTGGTGCTGTTGACGGTATTATTCTCCAAAATCTGCACCCGGTTTTGTTGTACCTGGCCGTCGCTATTATTACCAGCGTACCGGTGATGATGATGGTGATGGTCACTCATTTCTTCTCCGCTTTCATTTTGGTTCCGAAGGTTGTAGTCGTGATAGTCGTTGTTGGTGTGATAGTCGTCGTTGCTGATGTTGTTTGCTGCAGCATCAGTATCAGAACCAGCAACAGCATTGTTGTTACCGGCAGCACCAGCACCAGCACCAGCAGCCTGCGAATTTCCATGATGATGACGCCCGTTTGACCGGTTCATCAACCGTCGAACCCATCCAAACTTACTATTTGGTTGCCGTTGATCGTGTGTCATTGTTTGTTTAAAGGTGGAAAAAAAAAAAACGTTGCTGTTGTGTGGAGAAAAAGGGTGTGAGTGTACATATTTGAGCGAGACAAGAAAACTGCGCCAGCATATTCCCCCATTTTTCCCGGGGCCACGCGTGTTTGGTCCCAATTTGCTAAGCGCCAGGACTAGCTCAGCCTCTCTCTTGAATTTTGGATTTTGGAGAGACTGAAAATTTCCAATTTCAAATCTCAAATCTCAGATCTCTAATTCTAAATGCTAGCGCTGGTGGTGCACGACGCCACGGCTGTACGAAAGATCAAGCTTGAACTTGGGAAGTCACTAAACAAATCGCTCAAGATTTCAAAGGATAATGATAACCAGTTTCTGATCCCGACGGTCTGTGAATCTGTTGACCAACTGCCAGCCCATCTCCAATCATACCCGACGACCTACATCCATGACGCACCAGCCTCCACTGCCGAATGCACAATTCCGCAGAGATGGACAGTGTATCCACCCATGATCCTTTTCACATCCGACGCGCATGCAGCACTCTCTCAACTGCCCACATCCACGCTCTCGGATCTCCTCCGCAGTAGCCACTTCGGCCGCAGGGATCTGACCCATATCGCCGTCAACCAGCCCATCCCAGACCACGATATTGTGCGTCGCCCGGGGATTATCCCGTTGGTCGGCGACTTTGGACCGGATCCTACAGACAAGTCGGCAGGTTCGCCCACTGCATCCGATCTCGACAAGGCATTCTGGTGCCATGCGGTGCAGAATGGAATCCACCAGATATGGGCGCCAAGATACACAATGTTCAGCCGCGGGAATATCAAAGAAAAAGCGCGGATTCTGGACCAATTCGACAACCAGAGGAAAATCGCTTCCTCAACTGTGCTGGATTTATACGGTGGGATTGGATATTTTGTCTTTTCATACGCAAAGCTAAACCCGCATAGGATATACACCTGGGAACTCAACCCATGGAGTGTCCAAGGACTTGTTCGCGGCGCCAAATTGAACAAATGGAACTGCAGAGTCGTTACTGAACTGGAACAGTTTCACCCGCAAGATGACGACTTTATTGTGGTGTTTAATGAAGATAACCGGCACGCGGTGCGCCGCATGGAAAACATTACCGCCGCACCAGTATCTCATATCAACATGGGTCTGCTCCCGGATTCCAAACAATCGTACCCTACAGCTATGGCACTAGCCACGCACGGCACCATGCTGCACGTCCACGAAAACGTTCCAGAAGACGACATTATCCCTTGGCAGCATAGCACTGCCGCCACCCTGTCGGGCATTGCGCCTCACCTCAATGTACAGCCCTGTGCCAGCGCTGCGAAGATCAAAACCTTTTCTCCAAAAATTTGGCATATATGTGGGGACTTTGATGTAATCTAAAAATAGGGTGGAGAGTGAGAGTAAATAGGGTGGAGAGTTGATTATGAGATGGAAAAAAAAAACGTAAACTTTTCACCAAAAAAAAAAAAAAAAAAAAAAAAAAAAAAGAAGCGAGCAAAAAAAAAACTATTGACTGGAATTGTATCCATCATCTAAATCACTAGCATCACTACCACTCAATGGAGACAACGACTGATCAATCTTCATCAGACTTGGGTATTGCTGCAACAATGCATTTGGTAATAACATTTGCGGTTGACGTTGAGGTTGAGCATGTTGTTGTTGTTGCCCCGGTGGAGATAACATCAACGATGGAGTTTCATCTCCACCAACGTATATAGGAACATTACTCTGAGGTTCACCACCACCACCACCACCACCTCCTCCTCCTCCTCCTCCTCCTCCTCCTCCTCCCTGATGTTGCATCTGTTGAGGGTTATTCCCTCGATCTCTCTTTTCCTCATCCAACAACGGCTTGATACATTCCCTGCCTGCTTCAGTTCTAAAATGTCTACCCAACGCATCAGCTCTTGCGAATTTCCGTCCACACCCCCAAGTCGTTACACCATCGCCCAAAAACCCTTTACATTCAAACTTCTTTTCTCCGGAATGCAACGCCTCATGACGTTTTCTGTCATGCTGACGAGCAAAAGCTTTGCCACATACTGTACATACAAACGGTCGTTCATCTGTATGAGTTCGTAAATGAGACCGCAAGTTATATGCCCGTGTAAACCGCTTATCACACAGCGTACAAGCAAATGAAGATGGGTGTTTTTGTACCCGTTTGTTGGATTGAGAAGGCGCCGCCAATTCAAGAATATAATCGCGAGATGCAGATCTAGATCGTGACCGTGATCGCGATTTTGAAGACGATGTAGATGCAGATCGTGACCGTCGTGAACTCCCTAGTCCACTGCTATGAGCAGATTCTGGACTCAAAAAATTGGAAGCTGATGGAGATAATGATTGTTGTTGTTGTTGTTGTTGTTGATCATGTCCTGGAGGTTGTATATGTAACTGAGGCTGCTGCATCTGCCCGCCACCACCATTGTTATTCTGGTGACGAATATTCGAATCTGATTGCGATCGTTGCCGACTGGATCTTGGAGGTGGTAATAACGTGTTAGTATCATATCCGATCATAAAACTATTGTCCAATCCACTATCTGAGCCTGGAGATACTGCCACTGGAGACCCAGCAGCACTCCCCATAGTAGGCCCTGCAGGTGATCCTGTACTATCTATCCTTTGAACGGTAGAAAGGTCCAACTGTTTTGGAGCATAATCCACGCTAATCTCTGGAGTAGTAGCTTGGTCCAAATAAATCGGATTGTTATCCAACAAGGTGAAATTAGACGTCATTTGTTCCAGATTGGCAACATCATTTGTTAAAAATCCGGTAGTATTATGATTCGGATTCAACTGCATACCATCTTGTGGAGTTGTCGCGTTCAAATAAGGAGATGAAAATGTCGAATGGTATGGCGATGGAGCAGCAGATAAATGAGGACTTGGTATCAACGATGAAGCATCTGAATGAGTTGAAGCTGATCGATGGTGTTTAAACGGTGAATTGTTAATCCCAATATTAGTATTGTCGTTAGTATTCATGTCAGGTGTTGAGAAAAATTCATCCACAAATCCAGTACCTGCGGGAGGTGCTGTTACATCTACCGGAAAATCGTTCGTAAATTGGTTTGTCTGAGCATTTTGGTTTAAATCTTGATGATGATTTGGAACCTGTTGTTGCTGCTGCTGCTGCTGCTGCTGCTGCTGTTGCTGCATCTGTTGTTGTGAGACACCATTGTTGTAGGAATATCCAGCTAATAACTCATCAAAATTGTCGTTTGTATATTGTTGTTGTTGCTGACGATTAATATCGTCATTCTGTCCTTCCATTTTCTTCAAATATCAAAACTTTCTTGTGAATTTGTTTTGTAGAATCGATTTTCTTAAACCAGGGACTTCTTTTCTGTATACTGTCTCTTGTTTTTTTTTTGTATTGACAGTCTCCACAAAAAATCTGGAGAAAACGTTCGTACGGTTATACTTTTTTTTTATTATCAAAGATCAACACCAAAATAGGTATATGTCAACGTTTATATTCAAAACAAAAAAACGGCAGCCACGCGAATAAATAATCTTCTTTTCCGGAACAGATTCGAACGTCACTCACAAAAAAGAGGCGCAGATATATATATAGATAGAAAAGACAGCCAGTTGAATTGAAGTGAAGCAAATCTTAAAACAAAAAAAAAAAAAAAAAAAAAAAAAAAAAAAAAAAAGAAAGGGAGAGAAGCGAACGGGGGAAATCCCGGAGCAGAAAAACCTCCCACCCATGTGCACTGCAGAGAGAAACGCTGCACAGAAACGAGGCAGTGTGTGGCGAATATTATCCTAACCCATAAAAACCCTGTTGGGAGTATTGCAATGCAGTGCCCGGCCGGCCCACGCGGCGGAAATCCCCGTGCATGAATGTTCTTGAATTCTGCACCCGGGTAACCCAAATGGCGGGATTTTATGGGGAGATTTTGGCGATTTATTACAAGGCGCTTGTAAAGACTCTAAAGTATATAGAGATATCGATAAATATTTTCTACATTACATGTTGCCCTTTTTTTTTTTACATCTTTACTGGCTGTATTGTACTTTATTATCTCCAGGAATTGCGCCATAAGAAGGGGCTTGTCCGTTGTTGTTGGAGCTTGCTCCGTCTCCTGCACCAACACCGGCAGCTGCTGCATCGGCGTAGGAAGGATAATGATGCGACTCTTGTTGTTGCGGCTGGGGTGGCGTTGTGGTTGACGATACTGCTGGCGGTTGTGGATAGTCACCACTGGTTTGGCCAGATCGATCGCTCTGTCGATGTTGAAGATGTCGTCGTTCGGAATCTGGAATAATCTCGTAACTATGTCGTCGAGTGTCAAAGAATGGAATCCCATCGTTTGGATGCTTGACAATGATATACCAGCAATGGCAAACTCCTGGAATCCCTCCAAGAATTGACAATGCAATGTTAATTAGCGTATCTGCAGAGAATAACCCCCGTTTGATAATCACAGGGATTGGTGGCACAAATAGACCAAGAATGGCCAGTAGTAAATCAGTCGTTATAATTGACATTGTATAGGGGGGAACTCCAAAAAAAATATATGGGAATATGTGAATGTGAAGAAAGGAGACCGACCGCGGGTGGGAGCAAATTAAACCAGCCGCATTTTGGTGAATTTTCCTTTATTACAGATTACCAATTAGATCACAAATTTATATACTACCCTCCCTCAATTCCAAATTCCAAATTCCAAATTCTCCATTTCTAAACCATGGAGAGTTTTTAAAATTCCGCATCTTGACCAGGGTTACAACTCTCATAGTACAGAACCTTCAACAAGTAATGCAGCACAACAGTAATCCAGGACCCCAAAATCGGGCCCAACCAGTAAATCCAATGATAATTAGGGAACGACCTCATTGCAACATTTGGACCAAACGACCTCGCTGGGTTGATCCCGGCCCCAGTCAATGGCACGCAAAACAAATGTCCAATAAACAACGAAACACCAATCGCCAATGGAGCCATATGGGTGGCTCGATGCTTCTCAACCGCCATAAACATTACAGTCATGCACAAAAATGCAGTGGCAAACATTTCCAAAAACAATCCTCGGGTTCGCGAAACGCCCACAGCAAGTGCGTTGGAAAATAGAACCTTACCTGGGGTTAGCGCGTCAGCCGCGGCCGCCGCAGCCATGCCTGCAATCACTTGGGTCACCATTAATAAAATAGCCCGAATTGGAGTTATGACTTTACAACATGCCAAAGTCAAAGAAACTGCAGGGTTCAATTGGCCACCGGAAACTCGGTAGAATACAAATACCATAGTCATGACACCGAATCCAAACCCGAATGCAATCATCACAGTTTGAGAGGCGGTTGGTCGCCCATCGTGACTCTTCAGCGAATCATCCAAGTTGGCAGATTGTGCAATCACCTCTGCAAACAACAAAAACATAAATGTACCAACAAATTCAGCAATCATGGCGATGCAATGGTTTCTTGGACCATCTGGCAACCCGGCATATCGTTGTCTTGCAACCGGTTGCCCACCACCACCAGCATGCGACTCGATATCGGATGCGACTCCATTGTATTTGGGTCTTGGAACGCTATGACTTCTGGTACTTACACCTGGCAAGGACTCAGACTTTCGGCTAGGTTCGGATAAACGCTGTTCGTCTGTTCTACTACTCATTTTTGAACGTAAGGCTTGTTGAATTGGAGATTTAGACGATTGTTTTATTATACAAAACAAAGGAAAAGGATAAAAAGAAGAAGAAAAGAAGAACTCTAAATTGACGGCTTTTAGGCGAGTATATATACCCTAAAGAAAGCGCCAATTCCTCCGAAACCTCGAATCTTTGTTCAACTCGTATAGAACACTGTAAAAATATAAATTCCCTTTGTCAACCTATAGAACAAACCCAGGAACGGAGCTATCTGAGTCGTATAGAGTGGTTGCCTCCATTGTCTTAAACTTTGAGTGCCCTTTCCGGTACATGGCTAGGCCACGGTTCCAGTTACGGGGATAGGGTTCTGCACTTCCTTGTCCGGAGACTACTACCAGCGGTAGAAACGAAGTAGAACAATTAGAATTAATGGAATCTCTTTCTTTCCAAGGCTCCACTTTTGCAAATATAAAACATAACACTTTTTTTTTTTTTTTGGCTGTAGAGAAATATATTAATATTAAGTCCGATATTTCCGCCAGTGAAAAATGCAGCCGCGCCGATTATCACCCCGTTCTGGTAAATTGCCCGTTGTTGGTCGCCGCACCTCCTACAACACAGGACAAAGGATCCTCTTGTTGTTAGGTCCGAGCCGTATCAGCATTGAACCCTTGGAATATCATTAATGATTATCTGCTGATCAGCTGAACCGCCCGGGCCGATCTGAAAGTAATGCGGTTTCTTGTTCTCAAAGTCGAAATTTTCTGGACAAAGATCCAGCTGCTAATCTACCTCAGAAGATAATTTAAACAAAAAAAAAAAAAAAAAAAAAAAAAAAAAACCACGTGTGCATTAACCGACCCGCTTATTCTACATAAATACTTGATCCTAATTCGGCAAAAATCTCCTTCAAAGTTTGCTCCACATCGACATTGGCATTCCCTGGCGTTCGAATATATGAATCATCTGTTGACGGTGATGTGTCGCTGTTGGTCATCAAATTTGGGAAACTGCCCAGTGTTTGATCCATCATGACTTGAGCATTCGACACATCGAGGCTAAACAGGTCGTCTGTGGTATACCCGTTGATGTTTGGACGTTGCAGTTGTTGCTGATCCTGGTACTGATCCTGGTTTTGCTCCTGGTACTGCTCCTGGAACTGCTCCTGGAACTGCTCCTGCTCCTGCTGCTGCCCCTGCTCTTGCTCTTGACGATCATGATCGACCACCTTTTCAGGTTCCAAATACCCTTGAGCCTTTTCTTTTGCTTCCTCGTGCGGACATTTCGCTCCAGATCCATGTTTTAGAATCAGCTGAAGCATCACTGCAGTTGGAGAAGGACCATTACCAGCATGCTTAGCGGCACAATCCCCCCAACTGTTCATCTTTAGCGCCGACCAACGTTCCATCTTATCCAACTGTTGTAGAATTGTTGCAGACGCATGGCCCCTAGTAGCCCAGTTTTCCCTCAGTTGCGAAAACGCAGCTTCCATCGGTACAACCGTATCAAACACATTCTGCGTCCACAACAACAATCTCAATCGAATCATTGCACATACCCCATGCAACGGTCTTTGATACAACCACACCGGCACATGGCCTACATGCCGAGACATTCGAATAAACGTACTAATCAAAGATTTCGCCTTTTCTATAATCTCCTTGGCTAGCTGCATCACAGCGTGGTAATTCGCCCCATTACCGTTAAAAATGACTTGATTCAACGCAGTTTCATAAATATTCAACAACACAACCTCATCACACGCCATGAAAGATTGCTTGCCGTACTTTTCATCCGCACCAGACATTTCAGCAATCGATTTAGACTTGCCGAATACACAGCAGAATTGTGCCAGTGCCTGGTCAATCAAAGGTTTCACCACTGTACCAAACGGTTGATTTTTCATTTCTGGACCACCCAACTTTTCAACCGTCTTTCGGCCTTCTTGGAATGCTTGTTCGCTTAGTACCAAAAGCTGATCTGACACGTTTTCACCAGTAGCTATAAGCATTGCGGTTCTGAGCCGCTCGTTATTTGGTAGCGGAAGATCCATTCCCACCCGCGAGGTATTTGGCGCCACCGCACCGATAATTGTCGTGCACAGTGACAGGTATACTCTAGACCGTTCCAACGCATAATTCTTTCGTTCAATATCATCCGATCGCAATCCATGGATATCTTCTGCTGCACCAAGATCCAACTGAACTGCTTCTGCGTGTGCTAACAACACATATCTCGGGACCTTGCAACAATCAGTCGCTGGAACATACATGTTCAAAATAATTAACGCTTTGATCAAATCAAGAGAAGGTGCTGGATTGATATAAATCCGTTCGATAATTAATTGTTCCACATATTTTTGCAGTTCCGTCGTCGGCTGGTCGCAAATTGTAACTTTATAAGCCAGAATTATTGCTAACTGAAGCACGGCTTGAGGATCACTAAACCGTTCCAGATCCGACGGCAATTCCAGCTTGAACGTCATAAACCCAGACATTTCTTCAACAAACGTGTCCCTACATTGCTCTGTGTCGTCTGGCTCAAAAAGCCCCATTTCTAAAGCTTTTTTAACCAGATTTTCCTCCGGGAAACCGCCACCGTATACCGTTCGTTCCCGTGTTGCACTGAACGGCTGCATATTCTCCAACTCTCTCTGAGCATCGTCAATAGCTTGCTTTAGTTGTGTGATTTTCTGCTCCCTGTCAACCTGACATTTAACTGATTTATTCTCAAGCCAAGCGAACCTTCCTACTGTTGGTCGCTTTTTTTTCACAGTTCTCTTTTGTCGAGGGGTTGTATGGCATTCACACCCAAGTTCGGCACATTTGATACAAGTATCGCTGTCTGGTGATGGGAAACTGCACTTTTGTTTCTGCTTACGACAGTAATCGCATGAATTTGCTTTACGAAATGTTTGTGCAAAGTTATTGGTAGCCGTTTCTTCTGTTAATGTAGACATGGTTATGCTCGTTATGCTTAGTAACAGTGGGGAAATTTCGTCAACTTGTATCTCCCAATATATATATATCTCCTGGTTTTTTTTTTTTTTTTTTTTTTAGTTCCTTGTGTTTTTTTCTTTTTTTTTCCTCCTCGGGATGAATAATTTACATACACCCTTTAAAGATGCTGTATCATTATACCTACTGTTAACTTTTTTTGGGATAGTAGGTGTACTTGCACGAGTAGGGTTGACTAGATTAACGCGATTTGAAGGCAATGCGTTTGGTGGACTGTTATGGGCGAATTTCGCTGGATCTTTGGCCATGGGAATGTTGGCAGGGAATATGGTATTATTTGGAAGTTTAATGAAAGAACCTGCCAGGCGGGCATACAAATCAATAGGTGAGATTCCATTGTATACTGCACTAGCGACTGGGGCGTGTGGTAGTATTACCTCATTCTCGTCGTATGAACTGGTACTGTTTGAACTGTCCGCGAATGTCGATCCGAATATAGACTTCAACTATCCAAACCCTGGTTACGGAGTCATGATGTTTTTGAGTTATACAATTTTGACTCTTTCGGTGTCAATAGCTGGGTTCAAAATCGGACAGCATATCACCAGGTCATTTGGCGAGATTATAATCGAGATTGCTCAGTGGGAAAAAACCATTGAAATCACATTATCTGTTTTAGGGGCAGGAGGATGGATAGCCACGTTGGTTCTGGCGATTTTGATCCCATCATATCGATACTGGTGTTTATGCTGCGTGTTTGCGCCGTTTGGAGTGTTTCTGCGGTACTGGGCGTCAAAGTATCTGAACGGGGTTTCCGCCCGGTTCAAAGTTGGTACTTTTACAGTTAACATATTTGCCTGCATTGTAATTGCGGTTTTGGCTTTGCTGCAACGCGGAGTGCTGCCAACAGGTGACAAGATTATCAAGTCCAGGATCCAATGCCAAGTACTTGCGGCGCTGCAAGACGGCTTGTGCGGCAACCTTAGTACGATCTCGTCGTTTGTTGCGGAATTGTTAGCATTAAGGCTGAAACACGCGTATATTTATGGCGCCACAAGCGTGTTTGTGGGGTTTGCAATGCTGGTGTTGATATTGGGATCGTTTGCTTGGACTCCTAACCATTCTTTAGCCGCCACTTGCTAGAAATAATAGACATAGAAACAAATGGACAACAATCTTGGAAACCACTACCACACCAATGACGCCATCCCGGGGCTTTCCGAATATTTACAACAAATCTCTTTGATCAATGGCTACCTTTTGTCGTTCTCTCGTGAATCCTACCAACTCATTGCATTGCTAGACGCTGTATGCCGATGCGCGGAGTTTACACCGCCCACACGGACCGAATTCATCGACTATCTCGACCCATGGATCCAGGACCTGGCGGAGAACATGGGGTATTTCCTTTGGCTTCGTGAAAAGGCCGCACAAAAGTTTTTGTCTGCAACACCATCATCGGGAGAGGAATCGGACTACTTGAGACACGTTATTATCGACAGTTTTACTGCACCAACATCCATCGGTTGTGAAGACAAGCAAGTATGGGAAGACTTGACCAAACGAATGGAGGATTTGAAACAAAACGTCAAGAATACCTTGTTATATGGCCCAGAGGTGTACTACCCATTGCCATCGACCGCGCCTCCAATTTACACTGAGAATGAGGCTGATATCTCAATTCTAACGCATTGCTCTGAAACAACAAATGTATTTTAGCACTTTTATTATTTTTCTAGTTTATACAACTGTGTAAGCCAATTTCGAGCCTGATTTGCGCGGTTAGAACGGGTATAATCCACCTGTTTTGCCAACAAATTAACCAGCGTCAACCCTAAATCGTGTGGCGCCGCACACCGATCCCGCATCCATTCGTCCAGCTCCGTCAATGTTTCCCATTCATCTGGGTATCTTCTCTTGAGAATCCCTTTAAAATCTTCTACACTAGTCTGGTTATCATCTTCCGTCTCGGTCGTGTCAAGATGTGAAGAAATCGCCCCGTCCACCAACTTGTCCCGGTATGTTGCCATTTGAGCGTTTACCGCACGTAGCGTCTTCTTCGGTACTCCAACCACGCCTCCACATTCGATATGGTCGAGTACATTTGTAGCACTGGTGAATTGTTGGATAGCATTGGCATGTTTGGTTTGCTCAGATAGTGTTTGCTTGTACTCTGGAACTCGAAGCGCACAAAACATGGCGCGGTAGCAATAAAAATTGGGTAGATCTCGAGGAGAGAAAAATTGTCTTTTAAGAGAATAGAATAAATACATATTATAAACAGGAGGTTTTTTTATTATTATTGGTTTTTTACAACACTTCTGCTCGAACCGAATCACCAAACAACTCTCTCAACAAATCGTCAACATCATTCGATACAGTTAAAGGCCATGGAGCTGGAATTATCTGTGGCTGATAATTCTGCTCCTGCTCTAGCTGCGGGGTTTGTAATTGTAATGGATCTTGCTGCTGCTGTTCATTTTGACGTTGATGCTGGTAGTGATGCGGTTGCTGCTGCTGCTGGTTTTGCTGGTGGTGATCCGACGGTGCGGCAAACCCATACTCCTGTTTCATCTGATTCTGCGTCTGCGGCGTGGTAATTGACGAAGCAGACGGCACCGAGTATACCGATGGCGCAGGAGTCTGGGTTTGACCTTGACCTTGACCTTGATCGGCCTGAGGGACCGGTTGATGCAAATTATCAATATAATGCTGCATCTGATTGCCAACTGCTCCACAACCATCATCCTTTCCCTGCATGATATGCTCGAGAATCCTCTGCAAGATTTCAAAATTCGATGACGATCTGTTTTTCAACTCCGAAAACTCAGTATCCCCACCGATCTCGGCACTGTCATCATTCAACTTGACATTGACCCACCGCTCAATCCGTTCAAGCAATACAAACGTCGTCTTGGCTGTATAACTCACTAACGCCATGGAGCTCCACGCCTCTTTCAACTCGGCAAACTGAGCCTGCACATCTGCCAACGATGGGTCGCGTCCATGTGTCCACAGCAACAGCCGAACTCGTAACATGTTCATGATCCCATGCATTGGCGTGAAAAAAAAATATTTTGGCATATACGCCCGCTTATGACACAGGTTGACAAACCGACCAATCATCTGCTTTGCATAAGCAACAATCTCAGAAGCAATATTATACATGACATCCGAAGGCGGCTGTTCCTTGTTAAATAAATACCCAGTCAACGCGCTTTCATGAAGTGCAGTATATTGAGACTCATAGATAAACATCATCCCAGTGAAAAACTGTTCCATGTCTGGCTTCATCTCTATGACCATCTCTGCAGTATTCAAAACCTCCACCATTCTTTCCTTATAAGTCTGCAGCGTTTTCTGAATCAACGGAGCTGACTGCGTAACCTTTCGGCATGACTTCAACGCTTCGGATCCTTCATAGCCAGCCATACAGATCCTATACGTATAAATAAGCATTCTGTCGCTAGATGTCCCGTTTTGGAACATGGTATCAGCACAGTTGCTATACAATGGAATCAACCCAAGCAGATAGGGCCGACAAGAATTGACTGCCATGCAAGTCATACAAACGGACAATCCAGAGTATATTCTCAGTTTTTCCTTAGCTTGCATAATCTCTTCCTGAGTGCCCAATCCCAACGACACTATTCTGCTATTTTCTGTACTTCCTAATTTCATAACCTGGCATACATTCGCAGCCATGGTGAAAAAGATCATTGTTTTATCTGCCGTTGGTTGAATAAATATAAGAAACACCGCAAGACCCCTTATCAGATCAAGAGACACTTCCCCACACATTGAACACCGTTCAAACAACAGCCGTTCCAAATATTTCACCAAGGATCGAGAATGCGTTATACGGGAAGAAATAGTAGCGGCGACCACCATCACTAGAGCCAATATTGGAGAAAATTCCGCCATTTCATACACTGTCATGTCACTATTCACTCTGACTGGCAAATACTTTGCCATTTGTGTGACGAATATTCGATAATAAACGGAAAGATCCTTTTCAGTCATTACCCCATAATCAATCAACGGTTGTAACGTATCCATACTTCTCATTGCTGTTGTATCAAACTCCAAATCCCTGGGTGAACGTGTAATTGTTGGACTGCTATTACTACTAGCATTATAGTCGTATCCTTCCAGTTCTAAAATTTCCTTTTCTGCATCATCAACCACAGTTCGTAATTGACGAATCTTTTCCATTCGATCTTCAACTGATAGTATTCCTTTAGATTCCAGAGTGATGCGTTCAATATATGCCAATTTTTCGTCGCCATTATTACAATTACCATTTCCATTCCCGTTACCACTTCCCCCACTGCTGCTAGTACCACTGTTATTCCTGTATTTTTCCGTCCGACGAGGGCGATCATTAGCAGTCGCCACTTGGCAGTTGTAGCCGCCTTTTGTACATCGGATACATATTTTACTATCCGGAGAGTCGTATGAACATTTCGTTTTCAATCTTGAACACCGAGCACACGCTTTTACCCGCCTGAACTCGGTGGCAAACTGTGAAGATTGCCCTTGGTGCTGGTGTGGCTCGGGCGCCATCTTTGAATTTCTGTTTTGTGTAAAGACCTTGAAAGTCCGGAACAAAAAAAAAGATATTTTTGGGTGGCGTTTCGCGCTACTATATACCAAAATTTCTAAAAGTTCCGGGCCTATCCTACAGCTATTAATGAGACAAAAAGATAATTCTTAATTTGTAAAGCCAGCTGGTTTTCGGGCCGCGCCTCCAGGAGCTAAAAGAGTCAAAGATTACGTAAACGATATCCTATTTCAGATTGGACATGAATCTAAACTTGATACATCAGTTTCGTTAATTTTATTAAGAACAATTTTCTATATATCTCTTTTCTTCTTTTCTTGCCAAATTAACGACTGTACTGGTCGCTGGTCTCCGTTGACAAATTCGCCTAATTAGGTGATTACAGGCCCCTCCTTGTATGTGACTCACCACCGATCAGCGCGGCTATGCGGCTGAAGAGAGTCACCATAGCAACAAGGATTATGACGCGGATGAGCTGCATATTGAGCTGCGTATGAGCAGAAAGACAAGCGATTCGTATAGCGCCTCATTGTACTCCGCCGTACGTAACCCTGCTGCGTTTACCTAAACACCTCCGAAAACAATTCACGAACCATCGCTTCAGTATCCACTTTGGCCAATGCAGGGTCAATCGAATCATTTGTCTCAAAATCAAAATCTGGTGGTGCTTTCAAAATATCATTCGCGTCGACCGATAATGGCGGCTGGAAAAAATTCGACCAGTTTCTATCCGCAGCTGACGAGGTGCTTCCTGCTGGACCTGTAGATGCTGGAGGATACATTGACGACGAGACCGAGGCAGCATTGTTACTGCTGTTGCTGTTTCTGTTGTTACTGCTACCGCTCATCCCCACTTGGGTTTCCGGCGACGGAGTCAAAACTTGCCTCGGATCTTCGCCATCTTTATAAAGCATTACCTCTTTTAACAACGTCTGCAACAATTCATGTGACCTTATCGGTTCAGCTGGTCTATTCGATAACAAATCTACATCCGGCGGTGACGATACCTGGATGTTTCTCCATATGTTGGCCTTGTAGAATAATGGCATCAGCCGTTCACATGTATAGCTCGTCTGCCGCAGCACGCTCAAGCACGATTCAACCCGTTCAAACTCTGCATCCACATCCAAGTCAAACTCCAACTCCATCCCCAAACTCCACGCCATCATTCGCACTCTCAACAATGAACATAACGCAATCATTGGCCGGAAATACAAGTACCGTGGTAGCATCGGCCCCTCAGCAGCCATCTCCACAAACTGTTTGATCATTTCTTTGGCATTTAAAATAATTCCTTCAATTAATCGCAAAATCTCGTCGTTCCCTGGTTGAGAATTATACCCAAACAATGCCTGGTTTAACGCGGATTCATTCAACGATATCGACAATGCCCTTTTGCTGGTATGTATCGTCGCCAACATTGAATACGCCTCTGGACTGTGTGCCCCAGCCATGTCTGCGTTCTCAACTAAATCTTCTATTTTTGTCATATAACGGTCCAAACTCGCTCGAACCATTGAATAAGGGTGAGTTTTACTGAATGACAGACTCAATTCAGCATTCGCCTCATGCCCGATTTGCATCAATTTGACCATATAAACCACTTCACGATTGATTGCGGGGATATTAACACTTGATAATGCATCGGTGATCATAGAACAACTTGGCATCATTTGGTGTAAATGAGCCCGATTGGTGTGTAGCCCAATTGCAGACATGGCCATATACAATGCCATAAATATACTAGACCGTTCCAAAGCAGAACGCGCTGCTGTTGATGAACTTTTTGGATTCATTAGCGTATAAGCATCGTCGCGATCTCCTAATGATAAGCTTATCGACATGATGGCTGCCATAAGATATTGCAGTGAAAACTTTGGGTCTGGCCCTCCATGAGTAAAAATCATTAATATCAACACTGCTTTAAGCAGATCAAGGTTACATTCATTGTTTATCATGATTCGTTCAGTTATAACCCGTTCAAGAAAACCTTGAATCTGATCCCCTTGCTCCTTCCGTTGATTCAACCGACCGGCCAAAATCATAGCCAATGTTTTCATCGGTTCACGAGTGGCACTTTGCTCCAAATCCCAATCCATATTGATCCATCCGGGACAAAACTGTGCTTGTGATCGTACAAATGATACATAGAAAAACTCACAGTCCTGTTGTGTTACCCATCCCAAATCTTTAATCGTCCGCAATGGATGCTCAATTGCTTGACTGATGATATTTGGAGATAATGCAAACCCATTAGTACCAGCACCGCCAGTCTTAGTTTCAGTCATACCATTTCTTGATGCAATTTCCGAGTCAATAGTCTCCCGATCCTTTATCGTCACAGGAATCGGTTTACCCAATCTTGCCAATTCGGCCGACGCGTCGCCAATAATCCGTTCCAACTCGTTGATTTTGAAATCTCGGTCTTCTTCAGTCAACGCGGGTTTACTTTCCAGAATTAACCGTTCTACATGAACCATTCGTGGGCGAGATTCTCCATGATACCCGCTACCAGAAGACGACGTTTTTCTCACTCGTGACGAGCCGCTGCTGCCTGTCGTCGGTGCCGGAACACAACCAACCCCTGCTTTTTCACATCGTTTACAAGTCGACGACCCCATGTCAGTCGTACATTTCACTTTCAAACGTTTACATCGCACACACGCAAACTGCGTCCTTCGTTCTTCCATCTTTTTTGTTTCTTTTTTGTTACAAACTCTTCAAGTGATAACAAACAATGGGTGACAAGAGAAAAAAAGAAGTCCCAACCAAAATTTATTGGAGGGGAGAGTAGGGGAGTGGAGAGTTTGGGGTTTTAAGGGTCGTAAGTCTGGTTAGTTCGTATCTCTTTTTTTATATATGCATAAACTACTACATGAGGTTAAAATAATTCCATAAACAACTCTCTCAAGGTATTTTCCAGTTCTCCATATTCGTTGTTCAGTCCATCAATTATCGGAGGTTGTTGCGACCGATCATTTCTCAACACCCGTTGTAGAATCTCCGCAGTGGTATCGTTAGTTGGATCTTGGATCAAATTCACATTCATCCATTTGCCGATTCTGGTGAGGAACACAAACATGTCTCGAGCAACAGATGTTGTATTAACTAAAGGCTCAAAACTCTGTTTCACTGTGTTGAAAGCCGTCTCCACATCCACGACCCGACCGTCATTGTCGGCTTTAAAAGTCCAAAAAATCATTCGTATTCGGCACATTGACGTCAAAGCTTGCAACGGTCGGAAATATACATGTTTGCATAACATTGGCGTGGATTGCCGAGCTGTTTGGAATAACTGGATCAGTTCGTTGCATCGCCGTATGATCTCGTCTCCGAGCAAGGTTATCTGATTATCAGAGTCACCATTACTACTCAAGGTTATTCGAGTCAATGCAGTTTCATAAATCGGGACTAATAACATCCTAAACCTGGTTTGAAAAGGTTTCAAACTTGCATCAACGTGACACAAATGCAGCTGCTCCCCTACCGTGGCCAAATTCCACAACTCTGCCTCGCGACGAGAAATGACAGCCATAATCGAATCAAAATCAGTCAACTCTTTCAACTCTGCAAATGCATGTCTTGTTGCCAAGATCATCCGGATCTTACACACCACAGCCCTGTCAAAATCTTGGTCGGTATTATCAAACACAGCATCCAACAACCGCGGTTTCAACTGCAGGGTTTCATAATACTGTGAATGGCCACTATTCACTGCCAGAGTAGCCAGGTTGCAATAGGTCCCCAAGAACAACCTTGCTCTTGTCCAATCCTCCTCACTAACCACCGTCTCCATATCCCAATCGCCCGTCATAAACCCTCCAGTGATCACTGTCGCGGCAGCTAATAAATACATCATTGGGTGTGTTTCCGGAACTCGGTGACAATAGGTATTCAAAACACCCAATGCTTTGATCAAATCGCTGGAATACTCCATCGGTGAAAACAGCCGCATCCCCACCAGCCGCTGCAAGAACCGGACCAAATCATCCGAATTGTCCAAACTCATGCTGACTTTTGCTCCGACAACCATTGCTAATACAGTCAGGGGCTCTTTATTCGCCATTTCATCCATTGTACCGCCATTGTCCACCTGGAATGGGAGGTATACCGATGTGTTTATTCTAAACAGGTGGTAAGCATCTTCAGCTTCCTGAGCAGTGAATAACCCCTGTTGAATCGCCGTAATGACGCAGTTTGGTCGTGTCAAGTTCCCATCATCGTTATCTCCCATAGCTCCCATCAATTTCAATTCTGTTTTCGACGTTTGAATAACCTTTTCCAGTTCCACGATTCGTTTCTCCCGTTGTTCACCTTCGATCATAGCTGGATCTTGGTGAACCCATGCTAGATTTTGTGTTGTTTTCGTTGAAGCATTCCCCACATCATGACTAGCACTGCTATCATTGTCCACCTTTCTTACTTTACTCATTGCTGTATTCACATTTTCCGCGACTACACATTCCACCTGGCGTGCCTTGAGACACCTTAGACACATCTGAGAACTTGGTTCAGCGAATGAACACTTGACACGAAGCCGTTGACATCGTTTACAAGCGCGATTGCGCCGAAATGTCGTCGCAAAACTGTCTGCGTTCATTAAGAAAATAAATAGGCTGGATTAATAAAGTCAAAGGATATATAAAGAAGATTAAGATTTGCAGACACAAGACTTTCGAATTGGGAAAAAACAGCGGAGTCCCGACCACCTCAACCTCAGAGGCCGGACGGACTTCCGGTCGTTCCGTTCGGGCGCGGGCGGCGCGGGGCGTAGTATCGAAAGATCTCTTAACTGACCTCAAAAAGCTCTCGCAACAGCTGCTCCATATCTTCATTGGAAATAGTAGATTCGAGGTGGAATACATCCGAGACTTGAGGACATTGTGGGAGATTTGTAGCTTCTGGTTTTTGCTGTGGATTTTGCTGTGGTTTTGGTTGTCTTTTTATCTTTGCAGGCTTGACCTCAGTGTTCAACAATGCACCCTTTAGCAGACTTCTCACCAACGACATGGTTGTATTCTGAGCACCTTCTCCATCAGCCGGGTTTTGTAATTTCAAATCAATGAACCGCTGCACTTGTACCAAATTTTTATGCATATACTCAGCCGTATAGGAATTCTTGCATGCACCTTTCCATACACTCTGGACAATGCCATGTGCCCGTTCCAACCCAGTCTCAACGTTGATGCCGCAGCTCCACATTACAATCCGGACCCGGATCAATGCACACAGTGCGTGAAGAGGACGCATATATAAATACTTTGGAAACACCACAGTGCTGGATAACAACGTGGTGAAACTGTTGATGAGTTTCCATGCAATGTCTATAATGCTATTGGCACAGTTGAGCACCATTTCGTTGCGCCCGTCTGCGATTAGCATTGCATTTATAGAGTTTTCATACAACTGCAATAACAGCTGCAAGTGGCTCGTGTTATATATCTCCAATCCGCCCTTTCTCACAGTTTCGGCACTTGCATTCTCATTGATACCCTGGTTAATCTCTTTATACAACTTTTCGTAATGCGACAAGTACTTGAGAACCTCATCAGCGCTAAGAACATTATCAGTCGCCAAGACCCGATTCGCTTCCCTGCTTGTTATCCACATGCTCAATTGCCTAACAACAAGCCTAATCACTTCATTTTGAGTAGACCACAGCCCTGCATTCAACGTCCTTAAATCCGGCAACATTGTAGTGAGGTCGGTCTTTGCAGCGCTGGGACTCAGTGCCACTGCAGCGATATAACTACAGAGATAAGCCTGAGTTCGAGATCTTGCATTGTCATACTCTTCTGAGGTATAATCCTCTTGGTTGGATAAGATCATCTGATCCTTCCTGTTCCCCAAGTCCAGTCCTCTTACCAACCCAACTGACGTCAAAACATGAATCATCATCTTTGTCGGTGGCTCCTGGGTACAGAATAATGCCAGAACCGAAAACGTCTTCATCATTTCCAAAGAAGGATCAGCAAGGATGAATAACCGTTCAATTAGTACCCGCTCAAGGAAGTCATGAATCCTATCTGGTGGGCCCATCGCCGGTTTCAAGCACCACCAAACTGCTGTAATATAAGATAAGCAGAGCATTGGTTCTGCCTCTGCCATTTCATCCATTGAAACTTCATCCACGTCAAATAATGCATATACCGCCATGTCATTAACAAACTGGGTATACAAGCTCTCGGCTAGCTCCCGAGTTACCAGCCCCAGATCAATCGCAGTCTGGATACAATTTGGTTGGCATAGTATATCCCTTGGCCAGTTGCCCAACCCCATAGCCGTCGTAGGACTTGCCGGTATAGCCCGGCTTGATGTCTTTGGGGTGGATTTTGTAACTTTACACTCGGTTCGTCCGGCAGCATTATTAGTCCCGTTTGGACCCGACGCCACACAATCAACTTGAGCCTTTTCACATCTAATACAACTTGTTACTGTCGGATCTCTCCATTCACATTTCACTTTCAATCGTTTACATCGTGCACAAGAAGCACGGCGCCTCCAGTCTGTGGAAAAGCTCGTCTGCATCTTGTCGCAAGCGGAGAGAGAGAGAAGAGAGCGCTTTGGTTGGGAATAGGGATTATTAAATAAATTAAATTAAGAAAAAAAAAACCACTATATCACATATTTCATGCCATTTCGGCAAATAAATCACGTAACAATTGATCTACACACAATGCATCTTCAGCCGGTTTGAAGATCTCTGCTGCTGGGTAATTTGCATCTGTGGCGGGTTCGCCGTTGACGAGAATCCCCCTGATGATTTTCTGGAGTAATGCATTTGATGGAGAAGTGTCCACCGGTTGATGTTGCAGGCGTAACTGTAGTTGCATCCATTTTTCAATCTGGATCAGCTGTTCATGCATTCTCTGGCCGGTAATACTGCCAGTTTTTGCGGTTTCCCACGCGGACTTTACGCGTTCAAACTGGGATTCCACGTCGACATTGATCGTTATGTACCTCGACCACGCTAGTAATCTGGCGCGGATCATGCTGGTGATGGCGAATAACGGACGGTAGTACATAAACCGCGGAATGATCTGAGATTTTAAGCCAATGAACGCTTCGATCAACGATGAACTCAACGCCAATACTTCATCCAGCAAAGGGGTGATTTCATCCACAGGCGCATTGGTATTATATGCCAGTTGATTCGCAGCGTTTTCAACCAGAAACAAACTAATAATCTCATAACATGTTTTGAATGCGACCCACACGTGGTAAAAATTCGGAGCGTACCGCGCCACTTGATCTGCGGCGACATATATGCTATCCAGGTGTTGCCGTTGAAGCTCCAGCGTGCGCTTAATCTCCTTTGGACCGGTAATACTCTGCTGCTGTTTTGCAGCAGTGATAAATTTATGGCCAGACTGCATCAACCGGACATTCATCACGTTGAGTTTATCAAGCTCGGTACCATTAGCTTCCAACGCATCGCACACCATGGTAGTGTTTGGAAGGATATTCGTCAAATAGTCCCTAGACGTATGCAAAGCTGTGGCGACTACACAAATGTGTAACGCGATATATGTCTGTATTCTTAGCCGTGGTTCTAACGATGCAGGGTCGGAACTTGATAGCATCACAACCTTGTCCACATCCTCCTTTGACCCTAATGCATCGGCACCAACCGCCAATGAAACCGCCACTAATAAATAAACTGGTAATTTATGCGCATTGCTAGGCTGTAAATACATGTGGTATAACACCAGTGCCTGGATCAACTCCACATTATTACTATCGACCCTTACCATTCGATCTGACAGTACTCTCTCCAACAAATTCATCAGTTCTTCCGCACCAGTCACATTAGTCACCACACTACTACATACAACCATACTCAGCGTCAGCACTGGGTATCTTTGAGCCATTTCGTCCAACGGTATTCTGACGTCAATCGCGAATGGTACATATAGCGACATTTGAGCCACGAAAACCGAATAACATCTCACTACAGCCTCCCGGTCCATATATCCATTTTCAATAATCGCAGCTATACAATCCGGCCGCCTTGTAATCACTTCAATGGTTTGTGCAACCACTCGTGGTGAATCTCTTGGCAGTGGATCAATCTCACCTTTCAGCCGGTCCATCTCCAAATCCACCTCGTTTTTTATAACCTCCAACTGAGCAAGTTTTTTTTGTTTTTCCGCTTTTGTAGTCACATTAGAAGACCTCCATGACACATAAATCTCATTTGTATCTGCAGTTCGTTTTCTCTTGTGGTAGACTTTTGGCGCCTGTTCGGTAACTCCGCATGAAAACCCACCTTTATGACACCTTGAACATATATTATCATCTGTAGTCTGCCATGTGCACCGAACTTTATACCGCCTACACCTATCACAAGCCCGTCTTCGTCTCCAGTTTTGTGAAAACTCGTCCATTCTATTTTTTTTTTTCTCTCTCTCTCTCTTCCTGTTTCGGCTGAAGACGAGGAAAAAAACCAAAGATTGGGAGCGGCTCGAACAAAAGTGTGTGTTTTATAAAATACTATACAAAAAATTTACAGTCCATATATATTTAAAGAAATCTATATCACATTTGTGCCAACTTTCCCACAGCTTTGACACGTTCCCAAATACCGAAAGAATATCCAGCAATGTTAATACTCTTGACCAATTCCCATGCTCGTTTGACATCTGGAATCGGATAATCCAATGGTCGAGGAATTGTAGTTTGAATGAACGGTACCCAATCATAGCATACGGATTTCTCCAGACAAAGTCCCCTTAGTCCCTCTGCACCTCCAAATTTGCCATACCCGGATCCATCGACACCACCAAATGGTAATTGACATAATGCAAATGTTGCAAAGTCATTGATCGCTACACTGCCAGACCGCACTTCTGCAGCTACTCGGTTCAACACCTTTTTATTTGAACCATAGATCGAAGCGCCAAGACCAAATTCCGTGGAATTAGCAATTGCAACCGCATCTTCTGCATCCTGTGCCTTGAACAACAAAAGGATTGGTCCAAATACTTCATTCTGTGCAATATCCATTTCCGGAGTCACGTTAGCCAGTAACGTTGGTTGGAAATAATGACCCTGTGGGTATTTTGGATGAACAAATCTTGATCCACCAGCAATCAACTTTGCCCCTTGACTCACTGCGTCATTAATCATCCGTTCCAAAACCTCAAACCGGTTATCGGAGATTGTAGCCCCCATGTCGATATCTTCTTGTTGGTCGATAGAAGATCCAAGCCGCAGCTCGCCGACCGATTTGCTCAAAATCTCCAACAAGACATCATATGCCTTTGTACAAGCGATTACACGTTCAATTCCGATACAGTTTTGACCAGATGACTGGAATGTGCCCCGCATAATCACCGATGCTACAGAGGACAGATTCTTGGTATCATCAAGAACAATAAACGGATCTTTACCACCCAATTCCATCACCACCGGAGTCAAACTCTTGGCAGCAGCTGTAGCCACTTTATGAGCTACTGGTCGAGATCCAATAAAAGTGATATGGTTCAGCCCAGTATGACTACTTAGGTAGTCCGCATCCTTTGGCCAACAAGCCACCAATTGCACCAGCCGTTCATCAAACCCGTTGATTCTCAATGCCTGTCTTGCGATTTCCAAAAAGTACTGCGAAGACCAAACTACGCTTTCCGAACATTTCACCACAATACCATTCCCGGTGAACAACGCCGCAGCAATTGGACCCATCATGTTATGCAATGGATAATTCCACGAAACCATTGCCGAGACGACTCCAAGTGGTTCATACTGCACCTTGGCAGCTTTGTAAAACATCAACAGGTTTGATGGAGATGGACGTTTTGAAGTTTGCAATATCGATTCACCATGCTTGACAATCCACGCGATTTTCTCCAAAGTCACCATGATTTCGCCTAATGACGCATCTAACATTGTCTTACCGGTATCCCTACAGGACACTCTAGCGATATCATCCTGGTGGTCCGTGATATATTTTAAAATAGTGTTCAATACCTTTTTCCGTTGAGTAAATGTAGTCAGTTTCCATTCCTGTTGAGCTTCATGGCATGATTCAATCATTATATCCATATCTTCTCTAGTAGCAGCTTTGGCAGTGCCTAAAGCTTGTCCTGTAGCTGGACAATAGCATTGAATGTTTTGTTCATCTTCAGGATTATACACGCCAACTGGATCGATTCGCTTGCCCTTCCAATGCGGTAACGCTTGTTCAGGACAAGGAACAGTGTACGGAATAGCCTTTTCTTCACGCCGTCGGTAGCTCATTGTAAACCAAATTACAACTACCACAACATTCACCACCGATGTAATGTATTCGATCATTTCGATGGCGGGGTGGTATAAGAATGAAACGTTAAGGAGCACGAAGAGAAGAGAATGGGAGAATACTAGAAAGCACACGACAGTATTTTTTTTGTTTTTTAAAACGACACGAGCGAGGCGAGCACAAATAAGCTTTCTATAATAACACCCTATTTAATATATATAAAAAGACTAATGAATTATTTTGCATTGATATGCATTGTTGGTTTTGGAGACATGACAGTTTCGATCAATTTCTTGACAACTTCGTCTTTAGCCTTTTGTCCTTCGGAGTTAATTTGGTCGAGTTCCCCTTTGACTGAGGATTCCGCCTCCTTTTCCGCTTGGTCGGATGATCCAGTGTTCTGGCATTTGTTAGTATGGTATTAAGTTGTGAGGTCAACATACTTGAGCTTCACTGGTCTTGAACTCTTGATCCTTTTGTTGCTTGTATTGTTCAATTTCCTTTGCTGCGTCGGTCTTTGCAGCCTTCAATCGTTGTGCACGGTCTTTTATCTGTTAGCGCTTGTCTCAACTGGGGGGTATCATAAACATACAAGCACGAGCGTTTTGTACAATTTCATGAGCTTTTCGTTCAGCCTGTAGATTGAGTTAGATGTGTGAGACTTATTGTAATCGTACCTCCAAAAGAGTCTGAATTCCGGATGAGTTCTGAGCAGACATTGTTTGAATAAATTAATGCAGTTGTTGAAAAGACGGGGATGAATTTATGTCGTGGTTTGAATTTGCTGGGAGGTTTTAACCTCTGTAAGTTTTGGCTTGGGTTATTTTTTTTTTTTTTTTTTTTTTGGGACCAAAACTTTTTTTTTTATTCTTCCTTTGGATCTCCGGTGTATATAATGGCAGATGAACTTCTGCAAAATTTATGTGCAGTGTGTCATGTCCGCACTCCAAAGTATACCTGTCCTGCATGTTTGTTGAAGACTTGTAGTTTAGCATGTTCGAAGCTACACAAGGATCAAACTGGGTGTAGTGGGGTGGTTAATCCGACAAAATTTGCATCACGGAAGCAACTTGCAAGTGAACCGACGATTTTGAACCGTGATTATAATTTCCTGCAAAAGGTTCACCGAAGTGTTGATCTGGGGAGGAAGAGTGGCAGTGGCGGCGGTGGTGGTGGCGGTGGAAATGCTGGAAAAGGCCGTCGAGATCGTGTCATGAACGGAGTCAATGTCAAGTTTTTACCGAACAAAATGCATCGTGCTGGGCTGAACAAGACCGGGTTCAACCAGAAAAAGCGACGGTTTTTCTGGACGGTGGAGTTTGTGGTGGTGGATGGAGATTTGGAAAAGAGTATAGTTAAGCCGCAGGTTGATGAATCAATGACCGTGCGTGATGCGGCTGCGTTGGTAATGGCCGAGACGACGGACAGCTTTGATGTCTTTTTGAAAAAGGTCGATCTTCCATCAAAGACTCCTGGAGGGTTACGGTTGGATATGAATGAGACGCTGAAAGAAGAGTTACAAGGTCGTACAGTCATTGAATTCCCCACTTTATACGTGGTTATGCATGGCACTGAGCCCAAGTTTGATATATATACATTAGAAAGTTCTGATAGTGAGAGCAGTGATGATGATGATGATGATGGTGATGAAGAAGAAGGTGGAGATAAATAATAAACGTTAGCATATTACATCGAAATAATTCAATTGTAAGATTTCATGTCCCGTCGCCAACACTGGGAGAGTGTCGGAAAGGTCATTGTACTTGAACCATCGAACTCCGTAATCTCTGCGTTTATCCGGGTCTTCAGAGTCATCTTCCAGGCATGAATACGCCAGTTGGACCTCTATCGTTTCTTTATCTGGGTAGTTTTGTCTTACCAGAGCATATGTATTTTGAAAAACCTCGACGACGTCTCCTTGAGACACTTTGCAAGTCTCAACCAATTGTGTATCCAAGGCAGTTGTTGCATCGACCAACGGGCAGTCATTCTCACCAACAACAATGGGGGTTGTTGTAACGTAAGGAAATGGTGGCACCTGCGGTTTGTACACAAACGGCTGCGAACATTCAATGGCGTTTAACGACAACTTTTCACTCCAATGAACCGGCTTTTGTTGCTGCCGTTGGCGTCTAGCCGCAACCCATCTCCTAACAACCATAGCATATGCTTTCAACTGCTCCATCCTTTTATGTCTATGTCGTGAAATTCTTACGCGACGTTGCCCTCTATGGCAACGTCTGTCATTAAGTCTTTTATCCATTTGCACGTGTACAGCGAGAAAAAAAAAAAAGTTGTTAGTTGGATAAAGTTGGTGGATCAATATGCTCCCAGTTGCACTCTCCAGGATACCGCGCCACGATTTGGTCAATCTGTGAAGACGATAACGACGCCATTTGAGCAAAAGTCCATTGATCGCAGATTTTGGATATCCATTTCATTCGGGTACGGATTGTATCTTGATCATATCCAGTGTCTCTATCTCCATCATTTGGTACTGTTCTCTCACGTAGATGTTCCCGCAACACACCCATCACCTCAATAGCTTTATCCACTTTCATTTCATCGACATGGTCCTCAATAAACTCTCTTACTCTTTTCGCTAAACGAGGCGCCTTGCCATTTGTAGAAACCATGACTTGTAACGGGCCACGGTTGATCATTGACCCAAAATAAAAGTCACATTCATCAGGCATGTCTGCGACATTGACAGGGATGCGCAACTCTCCACATTTTTGGTAAACTTGACGAGATACATCTCTATCATCTACTGCACTGAGAACAATAGAATAATCCTGTGTAATATCATCAAGTTGAAAAGACCGTTGCGAAACCTCCACGGTATCACCATCCATACGACATATTCCATCATCAACTTCAGGTGCAATGACTCTTACTTTTGCACCAGCGAGAACAACAGCTTCAACTCTACCTACAGCAACTTCACCTCCACCAATAACCAACACCTTTTTACCATTCAATTGCCAAGCGACTACAAGAGACATTTTGTGGTTTTCTCGTGATTTTCAAAGAAAAAATAAAAAAAATTTAGACCTAGTTGTTGTCAAGAAAGACCAATTCCCAATACAAACCAAAAAAAAAAAATAATAATAATATCGATACGTACTTACACATAATAAAAAAATCAAGCCCTCCATTTTTACGCAGCTCGGCCAGATTTGCCAGCTGCATGCACTCGAGTTGGTTGTTCACCAGCTCTTACAATTCGATCGCCCGTTGAATCTTCAACAATATCCACATCCTTCTTTTCAGCATGTGCTTTTTTCCAAATTTCAACTTCACAACCACCTCGAATCACTGCACATCGCATTGTAGCCAACAAGTTGTGAGCCGCGTTCGAATGCAAATAAACACCACCATTAAACACAGCAGTACCGTCCTTGCCAATAGCAGATGAAATCAATGCTCGCCCACCTGGATGCTTGTCAATAAAGTCTGTCACGTCATGGACAATACCAGAAATCAACACCAAAGATCGTCCTTCAGTCTTGGCTTGGTCTTTGAAATCATCAAATTCAATCACTGGCAATTGCTCAATTGGCACACCCCAGTCCAATCTAGATCTCCATTGATCCAACTTCTTTTGTTTTTGTTGAACAACACCTTGTTCAATAGCATTTTGAGAAAATCTTTGCAAATGGCTAGCCAATCCAATAGCTTGCATTGTCCAAATAAAAATCTTGGTTGGATCATATTGATACCATTTGATGGCATTTCGATAGTCACTTGGGAATTCATGATGGAAATTGTGGTAACCTTCACCAAGAGTAACAAACGCAGTCAAAACGTGATCTCGAGGAGTCCGTCGGTCATCAAATGGTTGTTCACCAATCCAATGAGCCAAAGAATTGACACAAAATGTCGATTGATGGACAAAAGTATTTCTCAAAATACCGGCATAAATATATCCTCCCATCCAATCACCCCAACCAAATCCAGCAACAAGAGTTGGGAAAACATATGAAGCAAAGACCAAAACCGCGACATAATGCTTGTGTTGGAATCGAACGATTGGGTCTGCAATCAAGTCGGAAATATCAGTTCGACCCTTGAGCTTTGGATTTTGTTTCAACACCATCCAGCCCATGTGAGAATACCAAAAACCTCGCTTGGCATTATATGGATCCTTATCAGTATCGGTATATCGATGGTGAGTTCGGTGGCCATTTGACCACCATTTGATAGACCCTTGAGCGGCACCACCACCCAAAAATGCCAAAAACGCTCGCAATGGCCAGCATGCGGTATATGCTCGGTGGGAAAACAGTCGATGATAACCAGCAGTAATCCCCAGCCCGGTCATAAAGTAGTAAACAAATGACCAAACAAACGTCTGCCAATAGAGATGAACAAATGGTGCAGAAAACAGCCCAACCAAGGGGATAATTGCCACAATTGTCGAGTTGAGCCAGTTGATATGTAGATACCAGTTTGCTAACGTAAACGGTTGTTCAGAAATGTGAAGTTTTTCCTTCTTACCGTTATCCGAGGCCAACTTTTCATGAGCATGTTGTTTCCGCAGTAAAAGGTCGGCTTTCGAGTGATTGTAACTACCAGAAGCGATAGCAGCCACCTCTTCCAAGCTAACGTGTTCCATTTTCTTAATAAACTTGTTGAAAGCAAAGAGAAAAAGGGACAAAAATAGGTATTGAAATTGAAAGTACAAGTGAGAATGTCAAGTACAACAATTTTGCATATCAATCAGCCTTTATAAAAAAAAATTGTATACGCCATTTCTGGCCTAGCTTGCCCCAATCTTTTCCGCCCTGGCGTGTTTTTAAAATTGTTGAGCCGGCCCCAACAGCAAAAAAAACTTTTCGGCGGGTGAACGCTTAATGCGTGCGCAAAATATAGCTGCAGCCGTGCCGCACGCGCACGAGCTTTTCCAGTTGAATTTCTCCTCTCGGAGTAAAGTCCGACCGCAATAGGTTTGCCCCTTACTCTCTTATCGGACGGCCGAAGCCGCCTAGAGAAGAAAAGCGAAAATTTAATGGGCAGATGTTACACCAAAAGTCTCCCAGATGACATTATTGCACCAATGAGAGACCTCGGTAAGGTCATGGCTCAGCATGTCCATATGAAATACTGGAAGAATGAAATGGAACGGTATTTGCATGCGCAAGAGGAGTTCTTGCAGATTGTAAACGATAATTGCCACGATAATAGATACTACAAACAGGCAGTTCTAAGAGCGTTTATCAAGGCGGTGGAAAATTCAAATATTGAACTCGATGGCGAGGTTGCCGCAGCATATGCAGTGTTGATGGCAACTGTCCCTGTTGGTGATATTATCAGCAACGCTGCGCATAGCAAGAGTGTGGACTCTAGTGATAACAAACCTATTGTTAGATATCATAGCGATGATATGAGACATCGGATCCTTATTGAGGAAGACCCATGGGTGTTTGCTCAGAAAGGGTCCACAGGACATAGAACTTGGGAAGCAGCATTGGCATTGGGGGATTTTTTGATAGACCATTTGGACCAACAGGAATTTTCTCAAAAAAGTACCGAATTTTTAGAATTGGGGGCAGGAACAGGCTTCGTTGGGATCTTGAGTTGCTGTAACCTGTCTCAAAAGAAAAATCGGGTGATTCTATCGGATGGAGATGATTTGGTGGTGAGGGAATTACAACGAAATATTGAGTTAAATAATGTTGAGAGTCTTGCTACGGCAACTCGGTTTCTTTGGGGTGAAGCCGAAGACATTCCTGAGCCGCCACCAAATGGAGTTTCAAGAGTCGTACTGTGTGCTGATGTTACTTATGGTATCGAGATTATATCCAGTCTCGCTGAGTGTTTGGATGGGTTGTTGGCGATGGAATCGACAGAGTATGCATTAATGGCCGCGACGATGAGGTCATTGGAAACGTTTGCGGAATTCGAACGGTTGTGTAAAGTGAAAAGGATCTCAATGGAGATGATGCAAAGGTATACAACGCCGTTTGATGGTGCACAGTTTTTTATTTCTCCAGAGTCGCCGGACATTTGCGTTTACAAGTTGTATAAATAGTCAGATATCTCTTTTATTTATTTTTTGTCCATCAAATCTCACGCCGCAATAGATCGTAGAAATCTTATCGGATTAGTTAAGCAATGATGACGAGGATGAAAAAGCCGTACGCGGGCCGCGCCGCGCCGAAGAGACCGACAGGACCGGCGGCGTAAAGCCGCACGGTTGTCACTTTTTGAGGATTTTTGTGGCTTCTCTTTTGGCTACTGGTTGCGGTTGTTGTTGCTGTTGTTTTTTGCGCCTCATATATATATGAAGCAGATGGCTAAATTTTGTCCTAACTTGGAATTGTCAAATGCAATGCAGAAAAGAGTTTTTGAGGATTTTTTGAGGCTTTCAGGAGTGATTGAAATAATTACCCATCGGGTTGGATACGCTAGTGGGGTTTGCTTGCAGTAGACCCTTGTTTACTTAATTTTTTTTTTCTCTTCATTCCAAGCTTGGTGTAGTTCGAGCCTCATTGTTTAGTGAGTATTTAAGAACAATGTAATACCATTTTGAAACGGTATTGTTTTGGAAATCAACGAGCGGTTGTATTTTTTGTTTTTGTTTTTCTCTAACTGTCCTGTTTCACTCTATTTTGGAATCTCCATTTTTGAAGGGATTTGATTTTCCAATGTTGATCCCCACTATGGCATAAAAGCCTTGCATGATAGATTTTGTGGCTCTTGCATGAACTGCACACAGCTATTCCTTTTATAAAACAGAGTAGTATCTTCCTGAAACGCACTTTATTTCAAAACACAACAGAAAGTTTCTTCTTATAATCCAATGCTTCATTGTATCTAAATCTGTGTTACTAAAAATCGATATTTTGGGCCGAGTTTTGAGACAACCGCCAGCACACGGATACTAATACTGATACTAATACTGATGCTTTAGAGACTTTTGAGGAACGCGATTCTTAACTAAAAAAAAAAAAATTTGGGGGTCTTTGATTCAACCGATATAAATCTGCTGTGGGTTGCACCTTTTTAATTCCATCGATCAAACAGACCATTATCACTTCGGTGTATTATCTACAAACAAGAAGAAAAAAAAGGTTAAACAAACTATGGGTTCGCGTGAATATAGATCAGGTCATCAAAGTTTGACGCCGAAAATCGTCATTATTGAATGCCCACATTGTGGGAAAATGTATTGGGATTCCAAAGAGCAGTTTTTCCGCCATATGAAGGAACATGATATGGAGCCACCAAAAGTCAAGCGGAGGTGATGGATTGAAACGTTTTCATGTTTTTTCTTTCTTATTTATTGATGATTTTTAACGACCCACAAAATCCCAAAACCATACGCTACA
Organism: Blastobotrys apis; assembly: GCA_030557665.1. Classification (NCBI taxonomy): domain Eukaryota; kingdom Fungi; phylum Ascomycota; class Dipodascomycetes; order Dipodascales; family Trichomonascaceae; genus Blastobotrys; species Blastobotrys apis. Next base: position 109,437 of record JAKTPN010000349.1, read on the forward strand.
AACCTCGGAGATGAGAGACATGCATGATGCGCCTCACCAGGTACCGCATGAACCCAAACGCCGCGGAAGAAAGAGATGAAGAAAAAAGAATTGTATATTTAGACCTTGTTAGAAATGTAATGAACGAGTTATGACCGTTTAGAAAGAAAAGAAAAAAAAAATCAAATCTCCGCACTATCTAACCTCCTCGACTTAAAAAAAATCGATTTATTTAAACCCTGTAGGGTCGCCCACCAATGAGAAGATTTCGAACTAGAGGCGTTTTAACACTAGCTATAACTGCAGCTTTTTTTGTTATATGCGGCGGTGACTCAAAACTCTAGCCTAAAACCCTAGAGCCCGGACAATGATTGTTTTTAATATAAATAGAAAGGGAGTTGTCCCTCACCCTCCGACTAAGACAAATCAAATCAAAAAGGGGACTTTTGAGTTTGAACAATCTATATATAAAACAAAAACAAAAAAGAAAAAGAAAAGGTTATCAATGGCTTACAGTTGTCCTTATTGTTCGGATTCATTCGACTCTCAAACCGCCCTTGGGTACCATATAAGCTGTGACCATCCCGGGAAATAACAGCGCGATCTATGAATAGGCTTACGGGTTGAAGTAGAGAAGAAAAAAAACGCCTTGAGCGGTATTCAACCCTGTTTTCTTTTGGACAAAAATCATCATTATTTTTATATATCTTCTCTTGTGTATTTTTAGTTTTTAAAGATTTTATAAAACTTCTTTGTCGATGATTTCTCGACGCCAAGAGCCGATCTGTACAGCCCTCCTAGATGCGGCGGCCGTCTTAAACACCGGCGCAGGGGAATCCTACCGGGAGCACGCGGGAAAACGCTACGCAACACTACACAGCGCATGCAGCCAACCAGAATCTTGATACAGACCCACCTGATACATTGCGTAATATGGACAGACTGGAGACATATTTAATGAGTTTAGCCAACAAAGAAATTTAAGAACACATAAAAAATTTAAAATAAAAAAAAGAGCTCCAACTACTATAGATAGATGTTACCAGAAAATACTACATTCAAAGCCTGTGCTATTCAAGCCATGGGCTGCTCTATTAAGCGAGAAATCCATGCTCTCTATCCATCCAAATCCGTAACCGTTGCTACCCGTTAAGGTAAAGTTGATTACCCTTTATGTATAGTCTCTGCCCTAAATAGCAAGGTTAGACCTGATTGAATAGATGATGCAGCCACTTATCCGGTCGGTAATTGATCCCATTTCCATTTCCCCTCCCCCTGACCCGTTCCCGTTTTAAAAGAAGAAACTCCCTTCTCTATATATTCTTTGATTGCTTTTGCGTTTTGGACTTTTAAACATCTCTTATATTCACTCTTTTATTCCCATTGTCCAGCTAGTTATTCATTCCTTTTCGTCGCTCGTTCACACAATTACGAAGGAATGGCCGGGTCCACCTCGTCATCAAGCACATCGTCAGCCAAGAACAATAACCAATCCACACGACGCAGCAGTAAAGTCATGTCAAGAATTCTTAACAGGAAATCCACCAATACCAATCCTCAGTATCGTCACTCTATTGCGTCTACCAGTTCTCCTTCTGCTGCTGCCTCTGCCTCTGCTTCTGGTTCCGCTTCTTCTGGCTCTGCTCCTGGTTCCGGCGCCGCTGCCGCTGCAACCACTACTGGTGCCACCACGAACCGCCGGTATTCAAAACTACTCACGCCAGCAGAACCTACCAAACCCATGATGTATACGGTTTGCAACTATACCTGTCCGTATTGTGCTGGTAGGTTCACGAGTATACCTGATGTATACACCCATATTGGCCTGAGACATTAAAAATAATAATCGTCGTCTCGGTCAACCGGCTGGATCGATTGTTTTAATATGGAGATGATGACATGACCAGGATAGTGGGACGCTAAACAGATAAAAAAAACCGGGATGGTCCATAACCCCACGCGTAATGCCGCCTTAGCCAATGTCATTCGGCAAGCTGATGTCCTGCCCCTATAACTACAACGCGCCGATTAAAAATACATCCGTTGTAAAAATCGGGTCATGCGGTTCTCAGTATTATACCCACCCACCGCAGAAAGAGAGATGCACCACGATCGATCCAATACAGTTCTATCCTTGGGAAATATTTACCAACTAGGTGGGGAGGCCAGATGCTGGCCCATCATAGAAAAGGTTTATAAAAGACCATGGGTTCGCCCTAGCGAACACCCTTTTACGTTACTCAGAACTTCACATACAAATCAACACAATGCCTCAAGAACCTTGCCCTTATTGCGGCAAAGAAAACTATGGCGGTGACCATTTGCTGCAACATATCAGGAATTGTCACTAAAGAAAATTCCTTGCTGGTTTTAGGAATCGCTATTCGGTTATATTTATGCCTGTTTTTAATGACCGTTTTTTACGTCCATAGAATTTTTTTTTAATGAATTGAAATGACAGTAAACAAAATGCTTTTGCTCGTACCTTGTCATTTACTTTTCGTGTTTTCCATTGTCGTCGTGGGGCTCACTCTCTGCAGTGATCTCCTCTTGTTCAACAATGGCCTCCGCTTTTTGTCCACTAGCGGCTTCCGCTTCCGCTTTTTGTTTTCCTATTGCCTCTTTTTGTTCGCCAATGGCATCCTCGTTCTCCTCAATAGAATCCTTCCGTTCTTCCCTGATATCCTCTTGCACCCCAATGTCATCCTCTCCAATAGCGTCCTGCATCCAAATATCATCGACCTCCACTAGCTCTTCCGCTAGTTCCTGCGCTGGCTTCTTCTCAGATTTGACCCTTTTCACGCGTTCAACCGCGTTAACAACACCTTCAACCTGCAAAGCCTCACTTTCGACCATCACCTCCGCACAAACCCGTGATACCTGGCCAAACCGGGCATCATCTGCCTTGACCGGATCCATAACAATGTCCAGCGCATTCTGCGTCTCGTGATGAATACGTGACGCAATGGCTTGAAGTCTGGACAACCCCTCGTCCATGCTACTTGAAGATGACGAATCTACCGCCGTTGGTGTCAAATACATCCCGCCCAACTGGTTCATGCCCATTTGCACTGCAACTACAATCTTTCTCAATAACGAAATTTCTTGATATGGCAATAATCCCAGCCACGGCACCAAAATAATTGAATTTGACCGCCGCGTGATGATGGCGATTTCAACAAGTAATGAACCAAGCAGTATCAAATACCGCCAATATCTCCCATGCGTCCCCACGTTAATAACCGGTAATGCAGTAACCATAAATAATGCTGGCCCGTAATAATTTAACACAATCGCCTTGAATCCTTTATAAACAACTTCACTCATTGTCGTTAGTACTGCTCGATCACTACCATGCAAGCCAGCCCAAGTTGCGATTTCAGGGCCAAACTTTTCATATCCGAACCGCAGCACATTATTCGACAAGACATGGTATATCGTTTTGATTTCAATCCATCGTTTTTCAGCTCCTGGCCCCACTTTATCAGGATGATGCACTACGCTTAGTTTTCGGAACATTCGTTTGAGGTCGTTTCTTGTGCATTGCCTATCAACACCGAATTGCGTGTAATAATCGGGCCCTGTATCTGGATGGTCGATTAATGACAGGTATTCAGAATACACTGTATAAAACAAATAACCAATTACCACCAGAGTTCGGGCGATTTTTTGGTGCAATTGATGCTGTGGTGAATTTGCCGCCGGAATAGGGCGAAGTTGCCCTGTTAGGTAGTAATATGCTCTCAACAGGGTGTTCGAGATTAATGACGGGACGAAATACCATCCGACCAAGGACTGTATTGAATTACCCATGTCTTAAAAAAAGGTGATGATTAGGGGCGGGTTGGTGGTGCGTGTTAAAATTCAGGGAATAATATATAATTTCCGAAATATTTCGATCCGAATCACAAAAATAGTCCCAAGCGAGAAGCGTAATCTCTATCACTCCTCAATGACGGACAAGACACGGGACAATGAGGATGAATTTGACAAGTTGGAACAGAGCGAGCAAGTAGAGGAAGTGGAAAGTGAGTCCGTGGAGGACAAAGAGCCTCAAGAGGAGCAGGAGGAAGAAGAAGAAGAAGAAGAAAATGACGACGATGACGACGAGTTTGGGGACTTTGACGATTTTGAGGAGTTCCAAGAGGAAACTACAACACCTACACGCGAGACAGCAACACCAGTCGCTACAAGCTCAACTAAAGCTTTGCATGAAGGAGATTTTGCAAATTCTGCGCATTTACAAACAACTATTCTCGATATTCTGAAACAATCAGTAACCAAAACGGATGAAGAGCTAAACAAATCCCTTCCTCCATCAGAACCAGCGAGCCCCAAAGAAAAGGAAGAAGAAAAGCAACCGACAAAACCTACGCCCAAGTCATACTTTTCTGATCGAAGCGAATCATTATGGAGCCAATTGGCAGTGATTTCACCAGAGTTGCATCCAAATGACTGGAAACGAAGTGCCATTCGAAGGTTGCTACTGGTATCATTAGGTGTACCATTAGATTTGGATGAAATCTTGCCCAAGAAGAACACGAAGCGGTTGATCTTGCCGAGTAGATCCAAAGAAAGCAAACGGAAATCTGACGACTCATCTTCGTTATCATCACCTACAAAGAAAGATGCCGCAACAACAGGTAGCGACAAGAAGAAGCAAATTGTGGAGGAATTGGTGCGTGAAACTGATGATAATTTGACAACATGGTATCAAGTCGCTGGCGTCTCTGCGACAGCATTAGAAGGTATGGACGACGACCAAGTGCAAACACATCATGACAATCTCAAACAAGCAAATGATAAGGCAAAAGATATATCTGAACGATGGGAACAACAGCGCGAAGCTGCTCAAAAGGATAAAGAAGCGTTTGAATCGGTGATTGAAAGTTTGGTAGATTATGCCCAGCGGTTACGACGTAATTAGTTATGTATTAAAAATTAAATTAAAAAAACAAACAACCAGTATTATAATGACCCTACGATTACAGACCGATCTGACGAAGCAGATGCTATATGACTGTTTGAGAATGAAATATCATTCACTGGACCAATATGACCAGTAAGCTTTGACACCAAATGTCTAGTATGTACATTCCATAGCACCACGGACCCATCAGAGCTAGAAGCAGCAAGACGAGTTCCATCTCGATTCCATTTCACACGATGCAAATTCTGCTCCATGCCATGCATCGCCCCGTCGTATACTTTCAACGCTCGAGATTTATCCTCCGCCACAAACGGCTTAATGTCCCATGTCCGAACCGAATTGTCTTGACCATTAGACGCCAACGACTGGCCGTCTGGAGATACAGCCAGTGATGTGATAGTTTCGCCAGTATGTCCAGGTAATGTATACAAAGGCGCCGATGTGTTTCTTACATCCCATGCTGTAATCACAGAATCAATCCCGGTGGAATATACCACCGACGCCGTCTCGTCGCATGCCACTGCAAGAACAGGATACTCTGTCTTCCAAAATATATCAGTCGTTTTCGATTCCGGATCCCAGATCCCAATAGTGCCATCATCCGATCCAGAAACAATCCTCTCGCCACCTCGTGAAGCTACCGCAATAGAGTTGACGATATCTTCATGCCCAACATGTTTCACTCGCCGCTGTCCGGTCTCTACATCCCATGTACCTATCGTGAGATCTGACGAGCAAGAATATACATTTTTGGAATCCCGCGACCATTTCACGTCTAATACTGCGCCTTTATGGCCCTTCAGTACTCCAAAGTTCTCAAGGCTGTTGGTGTTCCACAAAAACACAGATCGGTCGGCAGATCCAGACGCCAGCATCTGGCCAGATGTATCATACTCAACAGCCAACACTTCACCTTCATGTCCAGTTAACTGAACTACCGAGCTACTGCCTCCATTTGTATCAGTCCTCGTGGTTAATTCTCCACCGTCAACTTTAGCCCTCTTCACCACGCTCATTGTTCTGTAATTTTTCCGAAAAAATCTGTGAAATCTACTATATATGTTGGGAGTGGTTTGATGATTATGATCTTTTCTCCACAAAACAAACAAAAAAAAAAAAAAAAAATACATTTAATAAATGCTATCAAAATAGACTAAATAATAATATAATAAATCATGAAAAAAAAAAAGCCTGTTTTCTCTCTTCTCTCTTATACAGTTTCGGTAGCATTCTCATAATCAGTTGAGCCCAATTGCATATTTTCAGGTGGCTGAACCGATGGGATATATTCCAAGATACAGTACAACAGACCGATCACTCCGATGATAGATCCGGCAATGATTCTTAGAACATGGTCATGAAGAATGATTGTACCGATAAACATGTAGACTATATATTTCCATTAGCACTTGTCGCTCCCTCTCTTTTTTTTTTTTCTATCACTTACACAATCCACGTCCCAAAAATGAAAACAAGAATGACGCATATCGACTAGCCACTGGTGGGACTTGAAACTCCAATAGACAAATTCCGATACCAAATAGAATCACATAAACCGCAATTACCACCTAAAAAGAACACACAACCAATTAGCTTTTTCTGATAATAATTATTCAATCATTTGTGACTATTCATACAGATTGGCTGGTTCAAAAACTTGTTAGCAAAAACTCTCATCGCATAAACCAAAAAACAAAAAAGTCAATTGCAGACCTCACAAAACCACAACTTACAATGAAATAGGAAAGAATTGAGAAACCCCTCCAAGAATTGACACGACACCGACAACCAGGTTTACAATTCGAAACCCATTGCTCAAATCCATACCAGAAAGATTGTCCAACATTGTTTATTTTATTATAAAAATAGAGTGGCGATTAATTCTGTGGTTATAAAGAGTTGGGACAACAGGAGAAAGAAAACAGAAAGCAAGCGCTACAGGAGCAGTTTCGATATACGTAATTTACATTTTAAATGCCTGCAACCATTCTTATCACAGCCACCAAATTTATAAACCAAAAAACATTTTTTGCCCGTTTTTAATCGTCTAAAAATCGGAATTAAACTATCAATACCAACATTTCTTTCTCAAAAACTATACGGTAAAAAAAAAAAAAAAAAAAAAACAAAAAAAAAACACGAACCATTGCAATTTGCGTAACTAAGTCTATTCAGTAGCTTCTTCAGCCTTCTTATCTTCAGTAGCTTCTTCACCAGCACTACCACTTGGAGCAGCAGCACTACTTTCTTCAGCTGGAGCATCAGTAGTCATATCACCGGTCCACAAGGTCAAGTTATCCTTGAGCAATTGCATGATAAGCGTAGAATCCTTGTAGCTTTCTTCAGACAAAGAGTCCAATTCAGCAATGGCATCATCAAATGCCAACTTGGCCAAATGACAAGCATGATCTGGAGAGTTCAAAATCTCGTAATAAAACACTGAAAAGTTCAATGCCAATCCTAATCGAATTGGATGAGTTGGTGGCAATTCAACATTTGCAATATCAGAAGCAGATTGGTAAGATTCCAACGATTGATCAGCGGCTTCCTTTCGCTTATCTGTGGAGGAGAATTCTGCCAAATATCGGTGATAATCTCCCTTCATCTTATAATAGAAAACCTTGGATTCACCAGTTTGAGCAGATGGAATCAAATGCTTGGACAAAACTTCCAAAATATCTTCACAAATCTTGGCCAATTCGGCTTCAATCTTTTGTCGGTATTCCTTAATCAAACCAACTTGAACACTGTTGTTTTTGCTTTCTTCCTTTTGTTCAATTGATGAAACAATTCGCCAAGATGCTCGTCGAGCACCAATGACATTCTTATAAGCAACTGACAACAAGTTTCGTTCCTCAACTGTCAACTCTTCACCTAATGAGGTCACTGCCTTCATGTTTTCGACCATTTCTTCATATCGTTCAGCATGTTCGGCAAGCTTTGCCAAGTACACAGAATCTTCTCGGTTGGACATTTTTTCTGTAAAAGTTGGTTAGTATGAGAACATAAAAGTAAGAAAAAAGGGGAGGGGGTGTGGGAAAAAAAACTCTCTTGGATGATTGGTTTATCTCGTGTGTTGGTTGATTAAGGTTTTAGCAAAAAAAAAAGTGCACATTCTTTCCGATCCCTGTTGCTAAAACAAACAATACCAAAAAACCACCAACAAGACTTGTGACTTTTAAATAAAAACAAGAAATATTTCGTGTTCAATTAACAGTCGCAGAAACTATAATCTTACTTGTTGAATGATAATTCCAAACTTGTCGCGTTGATATCGACGTGGTTTACGAAAATCACAACACGATCGCAGCAACAACAACAACAATAATCGCCAATCAATCCCAAGAGCCTACCCACCAATCAAGCAACAATACATACCAACACTCGTTTATTCTTTTGAAAAGAGAACCACTTAAAAAAATAACTGTCGAAATTTAAAATTTGAATAATATAGGATGAAAAATAAAAAAGTATTCGGAAAATCCACAAAAAGAGAGAAAAATGCGTGTCGTAGTCGAGTCGATACGATTTAAACCAGCGTGGAGTGGAGCAACAAAAGAGAATTGGAAGAAAAGAAGGAGAGAGAACAAATATATAATAAATAAAAAAAAACAAGGGAAAAATGCTGCGTGTGCTAGGGAGCTGGGTGTGCGCCTAGCGCATCTAACACAAAATTAAGTGGCCAGGGGTTGTTTGCTTTGGCTTGGCTTGTGCCATATTTTTGATAAGCGCCCAACCCAACGGGGCTCATAAAACAGAGCAGCGGTAGCAGGGGTTGTTTTGGGTTAAAATTGGAGCGTGGTTACCCTGGAGTGGCAAATTTGGGGCAGTTTGGTTGGGAGTTTTGGTTAGACCGGGTAGCTCCTGCTGGGACAGGTTCATAGTTGTGGTCAGGGATCGTAAAAATCATTTCATTCTCATCAGGATCGGTCATTATGTAAATTATATGAGTAGGTAATAAATAAAAACACTCTATTGCTTTGGATATTGCATTTTGGTTTGGGTTTGAGGTTGTTGAAACACCTGCTGCTGCTGCTGCTGCTGCTGCTGTTGAGCCTTAGCGGCTTGAGCCTGTGCTTGCAATCTCTGTCGATACAGCATCGATTGCTGCTGAGCCGTTTGGTTAACAAATACACGAGGAGGTCGCACATATTGATTTCCCGTGTTCGGATCAACGACCAAAGTTCGTCCCAGCAATTGACCCGTCGATGACATGACCAGCATGTTTTGATACTGTTGCGCTGATGACGATTGTGACGGCAATGCACTTGGTAACGGAGGGATTGTGCTAATTGCATTGATCAGCATCTCCCGAGATCGGAAAAACCGCGTCTTCGATCGAATTGGTAAAATCACCTTGCGTTCTAATGGTTCTGGTACTGACGATTGAACCCCTGCCAACACCTGCCTGATCTCTTCTTCTGTATCCAGTGGAGTATCATCCCTTAATGCTTCATTATCGGCAGTCAACTGCTGCTTTGCAGATAATGAAGCCATTTTAACCTGGTTTCTCTTTTGATACGCTTGTAGTAATACATCATAGGGTTGACTTCTCCCAGGAACTGCTCGTTTCGCACCCATTGAATGTGTTTTGCAGGTCAATGACCGGGCACAATACCCTCCATTTGGCAACTCCACTCCACATTGCTTCTCCACATCAACTGGTTGTTTTTCTTTTGGTTTTGGTGGTGCTTTGACTTTTTTAGCTTTTGGAACTGGAGTAGCGCGTTTAGACGCTTCTTTATCCTTCGCGGTTTTAGTTTTCTTCTTCGCCTTTTCTGTAGTGGTATCATCTTTTACAGCATTCTTTCTCTTTCTACCCTTTTTTGTAACAGGGCTGTCTCCGTTTGCTGTGCCATCTTTATCTTTATCTTTGATCTTAGGCATCTCTTGTCGCGATACGTGATATGATGACTGAAACTGCGGAGACCGAGATTCAGTAGCGCTAGGGTTGATTTTATTTTTTTTTTTTTTTTTTTTTTTTTTGGTTTGGGACCAATATTTCCACCCCGCCACTTATTCAACTCAACGTTTGTACAGTTATGCAATTTTGTCTATTCCATGTTTTTTGTATCAAATTCTATAGTTACCGGACCATCATTGACTAAAGCAACATCCATCATTGCACCAAATTCTCCATCTTTGACTCTATCTCTAGAACCCAATTCTATCCCAATTCGGTCTAATACTGCATCGTAAATTTTTTTTGCCTCTTCACCTTTACCTGCCCGGTGAAAATCTGGTCTAGTACCTTTCTTCACTCTTGCGAATAATGTGAATTGACTTACACATAATACTTCTCCATTGATATCCCCCAAAGATCGTTTCCATGCTGAATTGTCATCATCGCCAGGCCAAAGCTTTAACTTTGTAACTTTATTGGCAACCTTGTCAATATCTAGCTCACCATCTTCGTGGCCAACCCCGACTAAAACAAGCAATCCTTGATTAATCTGAGATATTACACGAGAATCAACCGTGACTGATGCGCTTTTGACCCGTTGAATCACTGCTCTCATGGGGATAGGTGATAATGAGCTGAAAAATGTAAAGATTTTAGAAGTAAAATATCATCATCGTCATTTGAGCACCAAACTCTATTGGGAACTTGATCGGGAAAGCTGCCTTATGCCGGCCGGTAATACTAGGAAGAGAGCCCTAACCAATAAGATTTGGAGAAAGACCCGAGACTGTGTTACGCACCGTGAGATGATATAGAATTAGCTGGAAGCATAATGTAAATAAATGTATATTGACGTATTAACCAATTGAATGGCCAGTGTCAACTGACCAGTGTGATTGCGCTTGGGCTCTCCCGCTTTTTTTGCGGAAGAGGGCAAGTTGCGGTTCCCTTGCATATGCCCATACACACATATAAATAACCAGCCCCAAATCCCGATATTCTTTGTTTTCTTTCTGCCTTCCTTTCCACCACAACTAAATTTAAATCACCCACAGAAACCCACCAAGTATCAAAAATGATGATGAATACTATTCGACGTCAAGGTCTAAAACCAGTGTCAATGCTTCGAAGCGTTCGACATTATACCGAAGGTTCTACTGGTGCCCCACGACCTGGAGGCGATGCATTCACCAAGCGAGAAAAGGCAACTGAAGACTACTATGTTCGACAACGCGAAGCTGAAAAGCTCAAGGCATGGAAAGCATTGAATAATGCCCAGAAGGAAAACCAATCTGCTCAAGACTTAGCACAGCTTCAAAAAGAATTGTACGTGTGAATCAGGTTCCGATAAGATACTAACCTTGCTTTTTAGGGACGAAAAAGAGAGAGAGTTCAACAAAGCAGTCGCTGATCAAAAGAAATAAAAGCTTGAGGAATTATTATTTTTAAATTAACAGTACCAAAACATTCCATAGTGAAAATACAATTACTTTTCTAGTCCAGTTCCATTTCTGTTGGCTGGGTAGTAGCCTCTGACATGTCAAACTTGGATGGTTGTACTTCTTGGAAATTAATCCCATGAAGCTTCTTGTTTAATCTAAAGTTGAGCAATTCATTGATCGTGTCGTCAGCAATTTGATATTGAGAATGCACCCAAGATGGAGCAGCCGATTTGTTGCCACCGGTGAGGCGCACCAATTCTGGGAAGCCAGATTGTGATTGAGGTCCTGGTACCAACACCACTGTTGACATTTCTCTTGCAACTGACACAGGCTTTGCAGCTTGTTTCAATTGTCTATTCGTTGGAGATCTGTTCTCAGCGAATAAACTCAACGGGATCATTTCCATTGTGTTGATTGGATGCGGCACGAAAATATGATGCTGGACATTCTCCGACAGACCCAACCGCGCTTGGTTCAGCTCCGCTTTGGTATCGGCAATGTGTGAAAGTTTGAACGGGTATACAGATGTGATGGCAGCAGATTTGGACAAGAGTTGTCGACTGGCATTGAGCTTGAGTCCATATGTCACAGAATAATCTCGAGTGTATAACGATGGTTGAGTCGTGGTATTGTCGTATCCAGTGAATTCTCGTTCTCTTAATACTACAACCTCACCAGCTGTTGCAGCCATTCGAATATCTATCAACCATGCTTCTCCAGCTTGCACTGCAAAATCTTCCGCAAACTCTTTTGACAAGGCGTTGGATTCACTTTCAGTAACTTGTCCTTCGATCTTACTCATTTGTCGCGCCTCTTCTGATTCTTCAGTCCATTCTACACCTTTGAAATCGCTTTCAGTGACAACTCCACTTTGTCCTGCCAAAAACCGTCGGATTCTTCGAACTCTGCTTCCTGGTGCTACTTGGACTCGGAAAATTGCCGCAATCTTGTCAACAAGCGCTCGAATGTTTTCACCAGTGATGGAACCAGCGGATGCTGCAGCGATTGGTACATCGGGACTCAATACAATACTCAATAAAGAAACAATTGCCTCATTGGCGATATAACTGGCACAAATCGCATCAGCTTGAGTACCGACTAATGGTTGTGGTTGAACATTTTGATCTTGATCCAGTTGATCATCACGGACCACAAACGTGTGACAAGCTTGAGCAGTATACCCATCGATATGCATCCCAAGACTAACCTTGACTACATCACCTGGTTTAATATACCCACCTTGGAATTGATCTCCTTCTTCAGGAGCGACACCAGAAACAAAGTTGTTGTTGCAGATTTGTACTGGCAAGGCAATCCCTCGTTCTTCTACATTTTTGTATGCAGTTGTAACAGCTCTTTGCAAAAAGTTGTCACATAGCCGACAGATTTCTCCGACAGATCGCTCTTCTAACGATTCGCTATTCAAGAGTTGTTTGATGAACACGAGCCCGGTTTGAACGACTTGTCCAGCAAGACGGTACTTGCCAAGAACTGTTTCGTTCAAATGGTTCTTTTCATCGATGAGAACTTGTTGTTCTGACGTTAGTTCGAGTTCCATCGCTTTATCCGTAATTTGAGTGTGTTTAGAGAGAGAAAAGAATTTTCAAAGTGTGAAAAATATTTTTGAGCCGCAAAATTTTTTTGATTAGCGCTCTCTAAAGCCGACCTGGTGCAGCGTGCGAAAAAAAAAATTTGTCCCAACTGCCCGCATTTTTTTTTGATAAACACAAAAATAAAATCTGGGTCTAATCTATACCCGAGAAATCTGAGTGTTCGAATATAAAAAACCACTCAACCAACTAGCCACAACAACTGCAGAAGGAACAAAAAAAAATGTCGACACCAGCAGGACTCGAACCTGCGCGGGAGAATCCCAAAAGATTTCTAATCTTTCGCCTTAACCGCTCGGCCATAGTGCCATGACTTTTGATAAAATGTGAGAGAACCGCCTCGAACGGTCTCCCAACCTAAGCCGCATCAAACTCTGAGACAATCTGGTAACCAGGAACCGAGGATGCATCGTGGGTTACCAGTACGCAACCCGGTCATAGGACGGTTCCAACCTCGTGACCCGGGAAGACGAACTAGGACGTGACACAGCAACTTTACGATTGCTACGTAGCAACTTTGCTGTTGCCACACGGTACTTTACTATTTTACTATCATATGGTACTATTTACCATATCTTTTGGACATTAAAACTTATTCATTCTTTTATTTTGACATTATACAATACATTCTTTTCTTTAAACAACACTGTTCACTCGGAACTAGATTAACGAATACTCTTGACTGACTCTTGTGCACTCTGGAACGAGCCGCACATCGAACTTGAACTGAAACCCGAACGAACCCCTACATAAAAATGTAACAGAACGATCGTAGATATGGATCAGTCCTGCGGCTCAATGTGGAAGAGTAATATAGTAATGTAGATATAACAATGTGAAGACTACAAGTGAACAACGATGAAGGTAGCACAAGATCCGTTCGGCCCAATAAATATTGCTTGCCTAGTATTCCCTCGGAACATTGCTCCTTTTTATAACTATTCTCATGATACAAACTTCTTAAACTCTAATCTC